>OVAN01009830.1:0-16468 GCA_900406275.1 Anastatica hierochuntica | reverse complement strand
TGCGATCTTGGACGTTGATTTCGAGATGACCATTTTTTACACCAACAATGTGACGTAGGGAGTAATATTTATGGGCGTTCATTAATTATCGACATACACATTTATGGTTGAAAAGTTTGTTTGTATGAGTTTAGTGACTGATTTCGTGGGAAAAAATATAAAAAGATCCATATTTCAACAATAATATATTTTCATTGCTTTTTTAAAAAAAAATTTTTACAAGTCGTTGGTGTAACTTGATTTCTTTGTTTGAAATTTGATTTTTTGTTGAAATTTTAATGTGATTTTTTTCCTATATTGAAAAACTTATGAAAATATATATTTTTTAGTTTGGTGTAGGGCATTGAAAAACGTTGGACCGATTCTGATTTCGGGGTCTTGAATGTTCTTCTGGGTGCAACACTTGATTGATATCCCTGAGTACTATCCATGAATTTTCCCTAACAGACAGACAACTTGTTGTAGACTTCATCTCTTCCCACAAACGTCTTCTCTCTTCATCAAGATTTGA
Organism: Anastatica hierochuntica; assembly: GCA_900406275.1. Classification (NCBI taxonomy): domain Eukaryota; kingdom Viridiplantae; phylum Streptophyta; class Magnoliopsida; order Brassicales; family Brassicaceae; genus Anastatica; species Anastatica hierochuntica. The sequence continues at coordinate 15,957 of OVAN01009830.1, read as the reverse complement.
GGTGTACACAAACGATACAATTCAACTATTTGGTTAGGAAACTGCACCTCACAAGTCACTATCTGGACTGATTTGAACATGATAGTGACTTGCACACTCAGATGCCAAAGCACCCATATCTTCCCCAGCTCCGAGAACTCGTAGTTCCCTGCAAAAGACCAGCTAGACAACTCTGCATTTACTATATTTTTCCTGCTTTGAATGTTGCACATGAGTCTCTAGTAGGCTCCCACATGAGTCTCTAGTAGGCTCCCAAAATAGTTATTCTTCTGCATCAATTTTTTGAAGCCTATCCGATGATTTGCTATATTTAATCCTCTTACATTCTACCCATAAAAGTCTATGTACATCAAAAAAAAGCTTAATGTTTGGAGTTCTTGCTCCTAAGGCTTTTCTTCTGCCTCATATTTCTTACTAGAGTGAAATTTCTTTCATCATTCGGACCCTCATCCGAAGAAGTATCTTTTGAAGATTCATAGTATGAAAAAATCGCACCATCCTTTCCCTTTTTATTTGAGGGCCCTCATCTTGAACTCTCATTTCCAATCTCAGTACAGATTGTGTCACTCCCTTCTATTGATGAAGAAGAAGCCTCTTGAGTTATACCTTTCTTTTTATTTATTTATTATCTCGACAACCTCTGTTTCAGTCGAGTTTACAGTATGCTCTAAAGGCCTTGATAATCTTGTAGTCGTGTTACCAGCATTCGCTTTCTTATCACAACCCAAGGGGAACTCTATAACTTGTGCCTAAGAAGATTTCATTTTTTTCATGCTTCTACTGGTTCAATCACAAATTCACTCTCCTTCTGCTTTGTCTTTTTCTTGTTTTGCGAAGTCTTACCACAGGGACAATCTTTCTTCACATGAAAATTTGAGTGACAAGTAGTGCAAGTTATACGTGCTTTCTTGCATCTCTTAAGACTATGCCCAATTTCTTTGCAAAAGCACATACCGGAGGCATCCAAGGGCTGAATACCAGAATTTTGTAAACCTCTTCACTTTCGAATTGTAGGTTTACAGCCTCAAGGAGTGCCTTCCTTGGATCTAATACCGTACAAACCTTTGCAACTTCCATATTTGTTTTGTCTGATGTGGAAGGGTGCAGTTCCGTTGGGTGACCTTGTTGGCTTTCTATGAGCCCTAGTCCATCCTCGTTAAAGAATTGGAATTGTACCTACCTTAGCTCTAGCCATATAGGCGCCGATGATAACTCAAGTTTTTGAGGAATCACACCCGATTCCCAATTGTCAACAAACATTGTTATTTTCCGAAGTTTTTGATTTACCACTCTTTCTCGCGTTTATGCGTTTGGAATCTTGAATAGGAATGCATAACCCTCTAGCTTGGAAACTATCACATCTTTTGCAAAGCGACTCCAAATTCCATTGACAATGGCTTAAATTTTGTTATGGCCTCTAGCTTGGAAACTATAACATCCTTCGCAAAGCGACTCCAAATTCCATTGACAATGGCTTAAATTTTGTTATGCACCGGATGATCAGAATAAATTTGTCAAATAATGTGTTGGTCCCAATTGTGTATGTTCTTCTCTATGACCGCGTTTGTGATCTTCACACAAGACTCCCTGGCAGCAATAAAAACGGTGTACCTTTCTTTTCCAAGCATTCTGTCTTACCCTTAATTATGTTACTCCACGTATCCAGAGCCACCTTTGTAAAGACCGCGGTAAATATGTTGGGATAGCCGCCAATGTAAGTGTCGTAGGTGCTTTCTTAGCCTCTGTTGGAGTCTTGAGAGCCTCTCATACTGCAATTTCGTCTACAGCTAAACACTCACTTCTTGTGTTGGTCCGTGCATTTGTGGCTACTAGCTGCTTAGGAGAAGCTTGTCCAAGTTCGAGATTCCCTGCAGAGGCAGGAGAAGGTTGGATTTGGGCTTCAATTTCATATCTAGCAGTTAGGGTTTCTGTCGAATCTTGAGTGACTTTTTAAGAGGCATCACTTGGTTTGGATTTCTTTTTCGTGGATGATTTTCTCTTCCTCATAAGATGAGAAGGATCTGTTGAGCTTTAATCAGAATGGCGTAGTTGACGCCCCTGACGACGCTGGAGGAGATAAAGAAAAGCAAACACCGTTTCAGAATCGCCTTACTCGAAGAGAGAGAAAGCTCCGTCTTTTTCAAGTGTCAATATTTTTTCATCAAACTCATTCTTAACGGACTGGAGTCTAAACTAATTCTGAAACACTTAAATTTTTAATATCACATTAGATAAACTATGTACATTTAAAATGAAATGAATTTATAATTTGAATACACAAGAAAGATATGCTACATTATTCATCTACTTTGGGGGATAATTGATCTTATAACCGATTATCAATGGACTTTCTAAAAAAAAATTGTCTTTAATTTTTAAATTTGTTACTTGAAAAATTATAAAATTCACAATTTGATGGCTTAACAAAAACTCTCATCTATCTATCTATTTATACTATTATTAAATGAGAAGTCAAAAGCTGACGTGACGCTCATACAGAAGCCGAATTTGACGTGGCATCGCGAGAAAATTCGTTGGAAAATAGTAAAAAATAAATGTTAAAATCGGCTCAGCTGACGTGGAGCGGTCTGGTGCGTACGTTTTCTTATTTTCTTGCGTGGCGTCGTCGTATCCGTTCATTTTTCTCCACCAACCGAATTTGGACCGTTTTGCCCCAGCGCAAAATTATGTAATTATCTCTTAAAAAAATGTTTAATTTCTCGGCCAGTCAAAACTTGACTACGCCCCCGGATATCTTGGTTTGCAATCTTAGTCGTGATTATCCTTTATTTAGTATTTATCTTTTTATTTTTAAACAATTCTTTGATCTTAAACCCTACAATCTCTATTTGTATATTTTTATAAATATATAGCCTACTCCCTTTCGTTTTAGTGTTTTTATTCTTTCGTTATGTTCTTCGTTTTAATTAATCCGTCTTTTTTTTATTGTGTGCATATGAAACCTTTTCATCCTTCCTTTCTAAAGGTTTTAATAGCCTACTCCCTTGCATCTTTTGATTTCTAACTCTTTGCTAAAAGGTTCGTGTTTTTTGATTTTTTCCTGAAATCATCCATGACCACCGATATATACGTATATACGTGTGGTTTCAACAAACTCGTGTGTTTTTCCGTTATAAGTGTTTTTTGAAAATCATCAATGAACATTCGACATTCGTCTAAATCTTTATGTGCGCGTAACATGATTGAACAAATAATACGAGTGTTTTTTTTGTTCGATCGATGATTTTTTCTTCTTCATGATCACGTGGCATTAATGAACCAATTGCGGTTGAAATGTATAATTTCCATATATATTATGTTTAAATCCATTCTCTGCTTCAAATTATATGATTAAATTATATCCTTTTTGTATTGTTCCAATCGTATTCATATGTCATGTTTTATTTTCTCTTTAAAAAGCCACTTGTCTTCGTCTATACATGTCATGGTTTTTATTTAGTGTTGATGTGTTTTCAAATAAAACGCAGGGTTTTAATAATTGCCAATATGTTAGCCAAAATGTTACGTCACGAGCGCCGGAAGAAACACACGAATCTTCAAAAAGCCACATAACCATTGTTTGAGTAACAAGTAATGCTATTATGAATTTTATTAGCAGTGAATCACTATTTCAGCTTTGAGCAGTGTTTGTTTCAGAGATTATAGTTTTGTCTTTTACTTACCCATGGCCTTATTTAATAATGATCAGGTGCTTATGGTATTGTCGACTACACTAATTATGATGACATGAAGTATGTCGTAAGTTAGCTCTGTTCTTCTATTTTGATATATAGCAACACTTTGATTTGTAGAACTTCTGATGCGCTCCTATTTCAGATAAGGAAGTTTGATGACACAGAGTTCAGGAACCCATAGGCCAAATATTACAGAGTTCGATGCCGTCAAAGTGTATTGTTGGTTGATCTGCTGTATAACAAATCATTGACGAAGAGCTGATTCTTTCCAAGAAAATGCAACTATAGAATCTAAAAGAAAATACCTTTACAACAACTTCAATTATTTTGATAAGTATCAATATTATATTCGCATGCACTTGTATCCATAATTTTTTTTTTCCCCAAAAAGCAAATTAGAATAAAATGATATTTTAGATAATAAAATCCAAAGTGGGAAAAAAGAAGATGTTAAAGATTTTTTTTGACACTTACCCAAAATTAAGTTTTTATATAAACAATACCCTATAATACTTCTTTCAATCACTCGCACAACAAACAGCAAAATCCCCCAAAAACACAAATGAGTCAACACAACACTCTTGATGCTCTACATGTTGGGGTCGTGGGTATGGGTGATCGAATCTTGGTTCTAGCCCATGGATTCAGAACGGACCAATCAGTTTGGCACTTAATCCTCCCTTACTTTATACCAACTTACAGAGTCGTCGTCATATGGCTAATTTGTTTGTTCTATGTGTTTAGATATTTTTCTTATCGGCATCACTATGTATGTGTTTTGTACTTGTAGTTTGAAAGTCGAATGCTCTGAAATCGTAGGGGGAGAAAGATGAGAAGCGGGGGAGTTTCGACCAATTTCCACTATTGTGTCGAGAGAAAAAAGTGTTGTGGTTGATCATCAGAGCCGACTGGAAACACGGAAGAAAATAACTAAATCGTGAAGTTATGTAGGTCATTAAACATATATTGAGAGGTGATGGATTCTGTAGACCTACCTATACTGCGTTAGCACGATAAAATTTGCGAAATCAAATCATGCCCGTGCATGGCACGGACCAACACCTAGTATGAAAAATATAGTGAAAGTTAGATTGTGAAAACATAGAATCGGTAAGAAACTATTTATGACTAAAATTTTTAAAAGTTTCTAATATATAATTGGAAAAGTATAGTCTGAACACTTTAATCAAAAGTAAAAGTTTCTGGAATCAACATGAATCACCCTCATTTGTTTCGCTAACTAATTTTGCTAATGGAAATGATACATAAATTCAACTAATAGTATAAATTGAGAATTTAAGTTAATTATGAAAGTAAGGAACAATAATTCTTAATCATTAAATGGCTAATTAGTATAAAATAATTATTTTTTGTAGAAAAATGATTGATTAAAATCTGAAGAAGTCTGTATAAAATCATGTTGTATGGGGTTTTCTATTGTATATTGAAAAAGGGAAAAAAACTAAAATTGTATAATTTCTATTGTATGAGGTTTTCTATTAAAATGAGAGTCCTCATGTTGAGAGTTTTTTTTTCTTTTTTGAGTGAATTTGTAACATAATGAAAAATCTATATTTAATTTTTTCCGAAGAGAAAAGTGTTTTGCAAAAACATCTCCCAATCTTTTGAAACCAAAAAGAAAAGAAAAAATCGAGAGCAATTTTTGTCTAAATTTTTTTTAGAGATGATTAGTTTTGTTAATATAATTTTTTCCATATTATACCATGCAATTTCTTGTATATCTTCCACTCTCCATCCTTAAAAATGTTTTTTTTTGGTTTTTCTGACTTTTACTGTTGTTGTTTTAGGAGTTTTGTTAAAATTTTAAAATTACGTTTTGTACATTTTTAATTATAACGAGTTTGACCCTTGTATGGATAATAAATTTAACATATATTGTATGCAATTATAGTCCAGAACGAGTGATTTTTTTAAAAAAAATGGAAAAAGGGATGATCTTTTTCTGCATTATTGATGATCAAAATAAAGATGTATAATTTAAAATTATAAAATTAGTGATAAAATATAGAATAAAGAGGAAAAAGCGGAGAAAAGCCGCACGAGTCCTTCATTGGATTCCCTTTGGCAGATGTTATCCTCTTCCTCGACAGTCGACACTGTGGCCATCCCCACTAACTCTTTCACATTTTTCTCGTCTCTTTGCTTTCGCTCACTTTTAAAACATCTCTATATTTTCTACTTAGCAAAAAATCAGTGCAACTTTTTAAGTTATAAATTTAGAATTTATGATTTTTGAACCTTAAAATATTATATAGATATAGAAAACTAATTTAACATATATCAGTGCACACCAGATAATAATTAAGAAAATGAGATAATCAACAATGATGGGATTTTGACTATCACTACCAATAACTTTGCACACCCAATAGAGGAAAGAGAAGATCAGAAACTACATTTTTCTGTTGATTATGTAGACAGAAGTATATAAATTTTATTTTTTTATATGGTGCTGATAATATTTGTGTGAATCAAAAATCCAGCTTTGTAAACATGTAAGTTGTAATTGCAGATGATCGGCTTTGTTTGAGTGTTGGGGCTTAAAGTCAGTGTGATCGACATTTTTATATAAAAATAGACCGTTTCTGTGAACCATATAATACTGTACATATGATATGTTCTAGTTTTGATTTTGGAAAGTTGTGCATATGTTTCTGAGATCAATAAATAGCTCTCATACTAAAAATAAAAATAAACGACAAACTATAGCGTACCCAATTTAACAAATTTGACTGTATAATGAACTAAGAATATGAACAAACCATCAAACAAATATATATATTTTTAATCGGTATCTCTTTTGGTCAAAGTTCAGATTAATTTTCGAAATCTTTAGATAAATTTAAGTTTCTTGTCATTAAAAACATCTACAAATGCCTAAGTTGTGCATGGTGAAAGAATTGATATTTGACCACTTTTTGACAAACTCTACTCTAAATTTCGACCACATGCTTACGCTGGTTGTGATCAAATGAATATGATAAAGTAAGCAACGAAGAACGAAAACATTAATTAGGTCAAGAAAGGAAAATCCCAATCAGCACCAAAATTACAAAAAGATGATAAAACAAATAAATAACGTAAACAGCAACCTAACACATAGCACTTAGAAAAAGAAAAACATGATAAGTACTTTTTTAATAAAGATGAATGCGTTTAACGTGAGAGCGATACATAGACAAATTTATAACTCACGAGATTTCAATATATGTCAATTTGTAATGTAGATTATAAGCGTCAATTTGTAATGTAGATTTTATTAAAAAAAATCCTTTTAAATCATTTAACTCTTATAAAGGTAAAACAATAAAAAAAAAGAAAAAAACTATTGTTGTTTGAGATATTTCCTTTAATTTTTTCAAATTTATATTTACAAATTGTTTTTTAAATTCTATTTTGCTCCAAAGATTTAAATTACAAATATGAATTTAAAAACAATAAAAAAATGCAAAACATATAATTTACAATAAAATAAGTATATACATATATTAATTACTATTACGATTACATTGATTTTGTATCATATAAAGTTTAAAATCTATTCATAGATACATATATTTTACTTGTTGATTATGTTTCTAAATTTTTCAATGACGGTATATCATTTTTAAACTTTTTATATCACGAGGTAAAAATTATAAATTTTGATATCAAAATTATATGAGAATATTAAACTAAATTATGCGAGTCTTTATAATATTGTTTAATGATTTGAACTCTTAATATTAAAATTTAAAACTATATTTTTAACATATCTTACCCCATGTATAACACAAATCTTAATCTAGTGGAAAACCAAAAGGGGTTTGGTACTAGCAAAAATAGTATGAATTCATGAATTGATTTTAAATTTTAATACCCTACCATAAAACTCAAACTCATCGGCTTCATTCAAAGTATCTCCAAAATAAACAAGCGCCAAAGGAAAAATAAATCATGACACGAATTAACATTATAATATACACTTCATTATTGTATTAACAAATCAAAAAGATGAATTTGATTATCTTCTTTATACTACTTTCTCGTTGGATTGATCCTATCTTCATATAACCCTAAAAAGAAAAAGAAATCAGCTAGTAGTTAATAACTATAAGCTGTTCATTGATTGTGTGCGTTGACGAAAAAAAGCTCTATTTCCGGAGGAGCAAAGAAAACGATCTTTTTCCGTCGTAACACGAAGTTCTGTGTGACCCTTTGCTTCTTTGGCGCCGTTGGACACGTGAGCATCTCCGGTATCCTGGACTTCTGAGCTTTCGGAGTACAACAACCGCCGCCTGGGGACATCAACATCGCCGGGGAGGGAGGTAGAACAGATTCGTTCGTTTCTTGAGGAGAAAACGACGACGACTTTGAGGAAGAACATTTAGAGACAAAACTAGATGCATATGTATGATCGAGAGTTGTAGTTGTGTTGGTGTTGGTGTGTTTTTGTTGTTTATTGACATGGGTTCTTCCGAGTTTCTTTTCAGCTCGATTTGGTTTTCTTGTTTTCTTTGATGCCATCTTTAGACCTAATCAAAAGAGGGTCTTTTTCCAAAAAAGAAAAAGAATGAGAATAGTATAAGGAGTTTTTATTGATAAGTTAGGTAAGAGAAAGCGGGAGTGAAAGAAAAGAAGAAAGAGAGTCGTTGCTTCTTTTGCATATATAGTATATGAGAGATATGAGTCAAGACCCTAGTGGTTGTGTCATTCTTGAAGTTTATAATTTTGGCCTACCAAAAGTTGAAGTTTTCACGGAGGTGAACAAAAGAAACTAGTGGCAAAAGAAAAAACAAAACCAAAAGAAACTAGTGATGGACTGATATTTAAAAAGGCAAAGGAGACCACAGAATGGCACTAACTACTATATTAAATTTTATTTGCCGTAATTAAAGACACAGGGGAGAAACATTAATAAGAACTGAACTTTTGATCCGGGCAATCGCACATTTTTGTTTTTTGTTTTTTTTTTTTTAAATTTATAATTTTATGTATTATTAATCATGTTAGATTTTTCAAATATCGGGTTTATAATTGTCGGTTAATTCGAGTTTTTGATTCGGGTTCAAGGTTAAAACTTTTAGAGTTTTCAGTTATATCGAAATTTTGGTTCGGTTTAGATTTGAAATTTTCGAACTTTCAGATTTCTTCGGATATTCGTATGGGTTCAGTTCGAATAATATCAAATTCTCGAAATACCGTGAAACAAACCCGTTAGAGTATTTAAAAAAAAACATTAGATGATAAACTTAAATTTTTATAGTTTATCTAAATTTTTATAGATTTTTCTAAATTTTATCACTTTATAATTTTTTAAGTTTTTGTAACAAATTTTATTTAAAAAATAATAATATTGTAATATAATTATTTTAAAAGTTATTGATTTATTTTGAAAACAAACTATATTTAGATTTGCTGAAAATTGATGATTTTAAATTGTTTTGGTTTACAATTTTGATAGTGATTAAGTGAAAAGAAAATTAGAATATTCTAATATGTTTGTTAGAATGTGTAAATGAGTAATTAGAGTTATTTTAATTTATTAGATATATTTAATAAAATTTCTAAAACATGATCACTTTAAAAAATCACACCTGAAAAAGGTCTATGTCTTCCCTTTTAATAAGATAGATATGCAAAATACTTAAAATAAATATATATACCAGTTTGTTGAATAAATAATGCAAAAATGAGATATGAAACATTATATTTTTTTAATTAAAAAAGAAACATTAGACTTTTTGGTGGCATTATTAAAGCTACGAAACATAATTAAACGGGGTAACATATGTTGATACTATAGTTCGAAATGTATTTGATTAAGGGTATTGTTTCTAAAAAGAGATGTCTCTTGAGCCATTATCGTATTATATAAACTTGAAAGCGTTCGATGTGACTTTTATCAATTGAAGATCTAAAAATATAAATTACTTATATAAATTTAAAATTTTAAAACATATTAAAAGTATAGTTATAATATTAAAAATCTAAACTGTAGTTAGATATTTTGTTATGATAAAAATGAAAATTGCAAAAATTGAAAATTGTAAAATTGAATAATCTGATATATTTATTTATTCAAAATTGTAAAATTTACATAGTTGACACATGTCATAAACTGATCGATTAATTGACACATATTTCAATCTAGTGAGTTATAAATTTGTCAGGTGTCAGACTCTCGAACTCGTTCAATTTTTATAATAAGATATAAATTAATATTTGAATGAATAAAATTTTAGATAACAAAATCACTTATTTAAAATACACGCAATTTCAAATAATTAATAGCAGATTTGAAATTAGATTTTTGTCAGAAAATTATGTCTCTAATAACACGGACTATAATTACGTGAATTATAATTTTAAATTTCAAATTCTTTTCATATACATTAACCTCGTGTATGACGTGAAACTTTATTATCTAATAAGATTATAATACAAATAAAAAGACAGTGATATCTTAGTTAGGTAACAGAGATGATGTCATAAATACAGGTCTAACAGTGGTGCTGGTGCATATACTTGACCATTTTCACAATTCACATGGTCACTGTAAGTCTATAATCTTTGAAATTTGTTTAAAAAAAAAATCATATTACGTAATGGAGTCGGAAGAGAGTGGGAAAGTTACTGGAAGGCCCAAAAAAGCTTATAGCATTTGGATTTGTATGCACATCGAACCCGACAGCGACAAACCAGAAAATTGACCTTTTCTCCCCATTTTTAGTTTATTGTTTTTACTTTTTTGAGAAGATGAGGTTTTCTATTATTAACTTTTGTTTTCTGCCGTCCAAATAGTCGTCTACAGAGTTTGTGACACGATGGCAATTATAATGATCACATGAAATTTTCACAAAATGCCATCTTTATATTATTAATTGAAAAGTACATTTGAAAAAACAACTTTTCATTCGTAAAATATTACATAACATACCACTAAAAATAAAATATATAAAGAAAGGAAAAAAAATCTCATTAAGGATAGAATGGTATTAACAGAATATTTAAAAAATCTGCAATCCAAGAATTAGGTAAATCATATTACCAAATATGTCATCTAGATTCTCTTCTATTCACAAAACCAAACATTCTATATTATTTCATAAAAATAATCAAATTAAGTATATTTAATTTTTTAAATAAAAAACGAAAAAAAAAATTTAGCTTCTTACAATCATGACTTAAAAATAATTTCAAATAAAAAATATTTATATCAAAATATACTTTAACTATAATATTAATAGATAGGCAGTAAATTATGTAATATAGAAAATCCCACTTTATTAAAAGTGACTAAAAAGAAAAAAGCTAAAAGACTAATTTAGTTATATAAATAAGTAATAGTTTGGCGAAAAAAAAGGTAATAGTTTTGTATTTTCGTGATAAATATAAATTCTCTAAAAATTAGCGAAATACAATTATTGTCTCTAAAACCATGTTAAACCTCTTGCCAAATACACCTTTTTTTTTAACTATAATGATTTTTTCAAAATTTAATTTCCTTTTTAAAACATGTTATAGTTTTCTTTTTGTATTGTTATAATTGAAAATTATTTCAAAAAGAGAAGTATGATTCAATTTATCACGAGTTAATTAAGATCATTATTTTTGGAAAAATAGCATCATATGTTTTAATTATTTTTAAAAATTTAATCTTCCACTAAATATTAGAAAACCATAATCCCGCGTATAACGCGGGTAAAATCCTAGTTCATTAATTATGTGTCGAGTCATTTTAAGTGGTTTTTTTTGTCATCGTAGCCTAGTGGCAAATAGTTTCTCTCACAAGAGGCAGGTGCAGGGTTCGAACCCTGGTTAGGTGATGCAACCACTGGCCCACTGGCTCTTTTTAAATATGTGGCCTAAGAGGTCATCTTCTCAGGATTCGATGGTTGGCTAAATGAGTTTTCTCTCCGGGTGGGATCTGGACCCAACATATCGATGTGGAAATCCATTGGCTCAGTAGTCAAGGAATTAAAGTGTTCTACACCAGATTTGGAGTTCGAGTACAAAAGATGAGTTTTTGCAAATTTTAAATATAAATTTTTATGAGGTTCCAAAGTGCTGCATATATAACCATTTATCGTGGTTTTATACGGGGAGAACCAATTGTCCTTCATCGGTTCAAGTGTTATAAAGAGAGCTATATCGTAGAATCGTTTGTGAAATTGTTTATTTTAATTGCATTGGCTGCATGTAGCGATCGAAATATAACTGGTGTTGTAACTTTCAATTAGATCCGTGTTAGAAAAAAAATTTAGGAAAAAAAAAAAGAAACAATAAGATAAAGGTAACACAAACTTTCATGTAGGAAGGAAATCACGTGGGTTGACATGCAAACTCAACGTAATAATATAAGTATAACTTCTAACAAAAAAAAAAGTATAACTATATATATGGTTCATTTTATGTTACACTTGCACCCTAACTAACTCTTTTCCGATTTTCGTTGAGGTTTGGTTGTACGACTATTGCCATAAGAATCAACAATGCTAAATATACGGTTTTCTTGATGAATAATAATAATTATTTATATGTTAATATAGGAGTTTTAAACTGAAAAAAAAACTAGGAAAACACCCAAAAGTATATGAACAAAAGAGATTTTTTATTGTAAGTATGGGAGAATGGCTCTTGTCATGGGATCCTAAACATAGGATTCACTATGCAAAGAGGCAATTTAGATTTTTATATAAGTCTCTTGTTTTCACTCATTCAGAGATAACATTATGATTTCTTTTAATATAAAAACACATTTTAAATTTGGATGTCCAGTCTATTTATATTTTCTTTTTTTACATTAAAAAGTTCGTACATATAGAATCACAAAGGCATAAACAATAAGCCGACGGATTAGAGAAATCCCCGGAAGTGAAGCCCTCAACAAGGGAATTCATAGCCCAAAAGACTGAGTTCAAAGTCTCATCTAGAGGAAGCGAGATTTGCTAGAATAATATGACCTACTAAAACCAAATAAAAGTCAAAAGAACATGGTAAGGATGGGGTGTAACATAACCAACAAAGAAAGTGGAGGCTCTCATACTGAAACGTGAAGGACAAATATTTCTGACGAAAACTCCAAAGAAGAGGTAGACGCTGAAGTCGAGCCGAGAGCCATGACATTAGGAAACCAATCTATTGTAACTTTTGATATCAACCGGAACTCACTTCAGCAGAGATGATCGTCATACAAAACTGAACCATAAAAGCATACCCAATCGACTTCATCTTTATCTCAGAAACAAAACTCTCAGAAGAAAGCAGACACAAGGTGGAACTTGTAAGTTGATGGGAAAACGCCAAAAAGGGATATCAACTCTTAACACGGACCCTCGCGAACCCAACTTTAGCGAACCACTGACTAAGGTTGGTCACCTCCCGCACAGAGAAGAGCTAATAACCGATTTCATTGCTTCGCCTTTAGAGCGATGTAGTCACCGATGCAACGAAATACCATTCGAGAGAGAACCCATAACCCACCACTTCCTCTTCAAAGAATAAAGCTCTTTAGATCCAACAAGAAAAAGGGCGAACCATGACCTCACTTTTTGGATTACCACTATCCCGAACATCCACCACATACAAGCAACAAGGAGGTAAAACCGTGGCTTAACACTAAGTTAGCCGGAACATGACCAACCTCTAACAAAAGGAAAAACGAAGGCAAGGAGCAAGAACACCTTAAAGATGACGTCGGAGGAACATAAAACCAAAGAGCACAAACTACTTCCACCATCAATTCCGCAGATCAGAGTGAACCCTACCAATTGCGCCGTCATCTTCATATCCAAAAGAAGCCTCAAAAGCCAACCTTCAAGCACGTCTCGTCACAGCTCCAAAACGGCCCAGGAGCCGCTGGATCTGAGAAGCAACAGTAGCAGATCTCAGATCTGAGGGATCCGACGTCCAGGGATACACACTTATCGACGTGAGAAGGGTTTGAAATTGAAAGCAAAATGAAAACGAGGAAATGGAAGAAGGATGGCTTCCGGCACAGTGTCGGAGTTGGAGACACTGGCTGCGATTTGCTCTCTCTCTCTCTCTCTCAACGCTCCAGAGAGAAAAAGGTCGAGCCTATATATATATCTCTATATTATTATTTGGGAAGTTCATTTAGATAAGTAACCTTTAGTTTGTAAAAATTTACTTCAAATACTATTGAAAACAATATATAATACAAAAACAAATTAAATCATGTTTGTAAAATAAAAAATCTCATTTTAGATTCTCATGATATTTTTTAAAAAAATCACCAAAACAATTATAGTTATTTTAAAAATAAGTAAACAAATCATTTTTTTACAATGATTATTTTAAAATAATCTAAAACAAAATATGTTTCAAAATAAATAATATGCTTTTGAATATAATATTAGTGTATAATAAAGAAACTGTTGATTTTTTGAAAAATGAAAGTATAAATACTAAAAAGCTAAGAAAACTATTTTAATTATAATATATAAATAACTAATAATTTATCATAAATAGTTTTAGTTGAAATTTATTTTAAATGAAAAAATAGGATACTGCTGCAGGTTAATTGAGACGAATACTACTATAAAATTGTATCATTTAATTCACCTCGGATTTAAACTTAATAAACACCGAAAATATTTAGTTTTAACTATAAATTTACCACTTGAAGCTATATAATAATTTTATATTAATAAAATATGATCCCGTACATTCGCGCGGGTTAAATCCTAATATCTATATATATTGTGTGTGTGTGTGTTTGTATTCTACAAAAATATCTCTCAACTGTTTTAAAGAATGCATGGCCAAATTGCTATTAAATTGTCTAATATTATTACAAGTTTGCGCATCTGTGGTTTGTACATATTAATTTACTAACATGAACGAGTGTTGGAAAATAAGTATTGTTAATTTCTTGCACACATTTAACAAACCCATTCTCTGTTTTACAGGTAGAGTAATATATTTTATAACCATAGATGTTGCGATACTACCAAATGTCCATTAGTTTCATTTTTTTTTACATCATCCATTAGTTTCATTTTAAAATGTATAAAGCAACATGTACTACAAAGTAAAATGAAATTATACTAATTTTATCACATTATTAAGTAGAAATACGAAATATATTAGCATCAGGAATGGTTTATATGAATATGTTTCCCGCATCGGCGGCTAATACATCAATTTTGAAAAAATAGCGTAAGGTTCTCAACTTCTCAGTCCAAACTCCCATTACCATTGTTGTTAGATGACACACATTATGTGGTATTGAAATTTCACATTCAGTCGACTACATTTCGAACTTCTTGGACTGTATACCTTTTTATTATACTACTAGGTACTTGTTCCGCACCATGTGCGGGGATGAAAAAATTCTAAATTTAATGAAAAATTAACGTTGTTTATTATAAAATTTACACATTTTTAAATTTATTTAAGTTACTATATATATAGTCTTAAGGTATTAATATAGGGAAAATTAGAAAAGTAGGACACTCTCAAATTGGGTTTGTCTCTAGGATTTTCGATCATATTTTTGTCAAACTAGGATTTTATTTTTGTTAAATCCAATTATACCACTAGAATAAGGAAATTATGATTTATTTAAAATGTTTTTTTAATTTATTTTCTTTAAAAAAAAAGAAAATAAGAAGGAAAAAAAAACTATCGTCGTGTGTATTGTTTAAACTTTTTAGCTTTACTCTTGAGCAAAATATGTAAACAATTTCTCAGCAGCTCTTCTTCCAAGTTGGTTAAGCGTAGGTGTTAACGCCATAGACAAAAAAAACTACGATAATGAGAAGCTTGTTCAGCTCAAGTGGAAGCACTCCTAACCTACACATATGATTGTAACAAACATGACCACCTAGCATGATTGTTTTGTTTTGTGTGTTTAACAAAACACCAGATCACTGTATTAACATTTAACAAAACAAAACGAAATTATGATATAGGAAACATAATATTCTTAGATTTAGATTTAGGTTTATTAAAGATATTCTTAGATTTAGGTATATTAAAGATAGATTTAGGAAACAGAATTATTACAATATGAAAATTTCCTTCTTTTTTCGTTATTTAGGTCTTATACGTTTTCTAGATAGGATAGAACAATGTATAGTGGATAGAAAAACTAATCTGCATAACGCGTCACATTTAGTAATAGCCAAAATACGTATTCCAGCGTTTGGTAGACCAAAGAGTAATCAATAGAATATATATTCTTGCGTTTGGTAGACCAAAGACATATGACTAGAATACCATCAAACGTATTCTA
>OVAN01009829.1:0-16473 GCA_900406275.1 Anastatica hierochuntica | reverse complement strand
ATCCAGGTTCTTGTGGTAAAGGGATTGCGGCTGCAATTTCCGCTACAAGTTCCGCTAGCGGTTGGGTTATATTTTGTAAAATTACAATCCCTTCATTTTTAATGATACTAGTTAATTGGCCCACATAATATGCGGACATTAAAATTTTGTAAATTTTAGATTTGATATGTAAAAATTTTCGATTTTCAAAATTTCCAACTGATATGATATTGGACTAAAGTGAACTTGTGTGGTTTGTTTTCCTTTGTTTTGTTGTTTAAACATCAACACTCTTTGGTTCCGGTTTATTTCAATATAATTATATGTTTAAAAAAAATGATATCTTAAAATTTTTGGCTTTTAAAATTTTAATAACGTGATTTTTATTTAGACAATACAAATTATTATATGAATTTTAAAATAAAGTAGTGCATATTCTATTTGGCATATCATGTATAAGATATAAATATTTTACAGATTTTAAAATTCGAGCCCGCAAAAAAATATAATCTTAAATACTATATTACTCCATTTAGCATATCTTGCGTAAGATTGAATATTTTATAGATGTTGATATTTGACCCCGCTAGAAACTATAATATCAAATTTTAAATTGTCTTATTCATGACTACAAATGTCGTTTCATTATTTAGTAAATTTATTTTCTGTATAGCTATCAAAAAGTAGAAGATATGACACTTTATTAATTCATAATTTCGTATGATTTTTTTAGTTATTCAAAATATACAATATCTTAATAATTATTTAAATATAATCAATTTTATATAAAGTATGATTGATTTATTGAGTAAAGTTAATTTATTTTTTAAATTTATTTATTTTAAGATAGATTTATCTTATATCATATTTAGAATTATATATATATATATATATATATATATATTACTTTTTGATTAAAAAATCAAATAAATCAAATATATTAAATAACTCATTAAGGATAACCATGATTTTTTGAGATAAATATTTTTTGAATATTTTCTTAATTAATTTTGTTTTTTATTAATTAATTTCGTTTTTGTTTTAAAAAATAATGAAATTTATAAATAATTTTTTTATTAATCAAATAGTTCATTAATGGCAACATAGTAATCAACCAGTCCAACTTTTAATCGGGTGCAAACTGACTTCATACTTAATATATAAGATTTACAAATTATCAAAAAAACATGACATTGAAGGGAAACATAACAAACTGAATCCGAAAGTCGGGTCGGTTCGGATCGGTTCATTCGGTTCTCGGATAGTTCGGTTCTTATGTTTTGGTATTCTTTTAGAAACCAAAGAAATTTCGGTTCGGTTCTAGCTACTTGAAATCGGAACCGAAAAATTTTCGGTTCCAATTCGGGTTCGAGTACTTTCGAGTAATTCGGGTATTTGCAAGATTTTTCATGTTTTTTAAAAAATTTTGGATACTTTTTGGATATTTTGGGTTTTTTGGGTATGTTCAAGTATATTCGCGTAGATTTATCAGGTATCTTTTTTTATATTTCAGATATATTTGGTTATTCAATCAAAGTATTCAAAATAAGGTACTAAGTATATTTCGAGTATTTTCGGATATCAGAAATATTTTGGTTCGGTTCAATTCCGATTTTTTCGATTCTCAAATATTGGTAACCGTTCGGATATTTATAAAAATACAATTCGGTTCCGGTTCCAAAATTTTCGATTGTGGATAATATGCTGAGCCCTATCCGAAAGTTATAGGCTCTTTCTCATTTTTTAGTTTGTTTTTGCTGGGCTAAATATATTTTTCGACTAAAACGGCCGAATTGTATTTGATTGGGCCTAATTTTCTTTAAGTTTTATAACATTTTCGCGGTAAATAAATATTCTTTTATAACAAACTATAAAAGAAGAGAGCCACACTGGTTTCAGTTAGTTAGACTCAGAGTTTCATCTTTCCTAATCTAATGGCTAATACACTCGCCGCCTCTGACGCCGACGAGCCACCGCAAAATATTAACCAACCGCCGCCATCGTTCTCCTCACTACCGAAAGACATCATCCCGGAAATCTTAGCCCGCGTTCCGAAACGCTATCACCCGATCCTTTCTTGCGTCTCCAAGAACTTCCGTAATCTTGTTCCTTCGCCGGCGATTCAAAAAATCCGATCTTCTCTCGGAAGAGAGTCTCTCTACATCTGCTTCATGGAAACCGTTAACCACTTGACCGGAAGATGGTTCACTCTCCGGAGGGTTAAGACTAATCCGATCGAGGATCAGTTCGCTGCCGTGGACATCAAGTTTCCTAATAACTCTTACGGTTCCGTAATCGCAGTTGGTCCAGAGATTTTCTTTATTGTTGGATCATACAGTTACTCATCGAGCTCGTGGTTCTTTGATTCCAAATCTGGTATGGTTCGCCAAGGACCTAGTCTGCGAATGGATCGACTGTACAATACTATGGGATTAGTCGGCAGCAAGATATATGTGATTGGACGCAACAGAGACCGTAGTATTGAAGCTGAATCATTTAACCTAAAGACGCAAACTCGGGAACCAGCGCCGATTCCTAGGGACGAAGGGTCATCAACTGTGTGGATTACGGGAGTGTCTGCTTCACTGAACAGGAAGGTTTTTGCGTTATCATTTTACTACAAAGTCGCTGCTTGCTACGATACTAGAGATGGTTCTTGTTCGAGGTTTGATTTGCCTGATGATAAATCGTGGAGAACGAGTGTGTCTGTAGTGAAAAATGTACTGTATGTTTACTACGCTAAACTCGGGTTGATGTGGTATGACTTTGAGCGGACGATATGGAGAGAGGTTACTGGTTTGGATCATCTGAACAATGTTGAATCCGTTGGAATGGATGAATACTATGGAAAGTTGGCGATTTTGTGGGTAAAATCGAGTGATGTTGGTAGCGACACGAAGGAGATTTGGTGTAGAATGGTTGGTTTGGAGAGGAGTGAAGACGGGATCAATGGGATTGAAGAAGCATCTCAGCATTTGGGGAATGTTCCTAGTCGATATAAGTTGTTCCATTGTCTCTCTGTTTCAGATTAAAGAGAAGATGATTTTTCTACTCTTTTGACTTCTATGATCGAATATGAAATAAAGTTTTTTTTCCAATTACATTTCATATAGTTATTTACAATATATTACACATAAGATTGTATCATAAATAAAAACCTTGAAAAAACAAGAGCATAACTCAAAGTGCATAATAAATAGAAATGAGGAATTCTCTTTTTGTGGGCTATGGTCTCTCTTTTTCATTCAGAGGGTTTCATTCTTTTAGTGAAAGAGAGCTTTTGTATTAAAAAACTAACTTGTGTTAGTGGATCACTGGTAAAAGTGGAGTTTTTTGCGGTTTATTTTGAGTGATTCTTATAACCGTTTGTGTTTTTCTGGAAAAGTGTGAAGATTTTCTTTGCATTTTGGTGGTTATTTCTTTTTCTCAAAATCTTTTTTCTTCGCTGTGAATTTGTTAGCATGGATCGAGAGGTTGAAATAGCTCTTCGAGCTATGTCTTTGGCTGAGGAAGAAATCCTTGTTGATCTTTCCGATCTTCCTGAATTCTACTCTTGTGAGAGAAACGTTTTGAGCATTATCGGTCGGACTCTCAACCCTCCTTTTCAACCCATGGAGAATTTTATCATGGAGATGCCTCAGAAATTTAAAGTTTATGGTCGAGTGAGGGGAATCGCTTTGAGTAGAGATCGTTTTCAGTTTATCTTCAAATAAAGAGGATATGGATGAAGTTTTGAAGAAAGGCTCCTGGACTTTCAATGAATGGTCCGTCGTGATGGATCGTTGGTATGAATTAGAACCAGAGAATTATCTGCAGTTCCTTCCCGTTTGAGTTCAAATAAGGAACATTCTTGTTAATCACTACACAGAGAAAGCTATCATGAAATTTGGTGAGTATGTGGGACAAGTAACTGACACAGCTTTTGATCCTTCTATCTCTCAACGGAAGGATTATATCCGATTTCGTGTGCTTTTCGATGTTTCTAAACCTGTCCGTCGTGCTCAGGTTGTGAACTTACCAAGTTGAGGCTCGGTGAAACTTTTCTTCGACTTTGAACGTGTCCAGAAGAGATTTTATATCTGTCAACCTAGTGCAACTGTCCAATCGAATGCACAAGGGAGTTCTCGCGAGAAGTCTGAACAAATTCTATCTCCTTCTGATCCTCTGTTCGGAGTGTTGTTTGAGTTGCAAGTGGATAAGGATCCTGCTACTGGTCGGCCTCGGATTGTACAAGAGGTTCTTCAAGAGATGCGTCAATATCTTATGGTTGATGATGAAACTGAGCGCAGAGCCCGTGTTCTACGCATCCAGAGTTCTGTAGGAGAGGTGGAGAAAGATCCTATCTCCAGGAAATCTATGTCGAGCCTTGAACTTAATCCTGTTATTCATAGAGATGTCGACAAGGGTAAAGGCGTAGTGTTCAATTATGAAGAAAGAGAGACAGTTTCTGCCACTGGTGTTCAAG
Source organism: Anastatica hierochuntica (assembly GCA_900406275.1). NCBI lineage: Eukaryota > Viridiplantae > Streptophyta > Magnoliopsida > Brassicales > Brassicaceae > Anastatica > Anastatica hierochuntica. The sequence goes on along the minus strand of OVAN01009829.1, from coordinate 12,029 downwards.
CTAAAAAGCTTTTAGCTTCTGCAAACAGTGCCATTGTTCACGTTCCTCGTGGTCTTGGACACGTATCGGCTCCGCCTCTCCCAGTCGTTTCTGGTGCTGATAAAACATCTGATCGAGTTGGTTCTACGGTTAATGGACTGGTTTCTTTTGAAACGAGTTCCTTCGGAACTTCCTCGACATCTAAACGTAACCGGAGACGCCCTTCCCCTGATAGAAGACTAGCTGGATCATTAAAATTTCAGAAGGATAAAGTGAGTCAGAGTTTCAATGTTACGTACAAGAGAAAAGCTACTGATATTTTGGGAACTCCAACCAAGCTGGCCAAGCTGAAGGAGTCGGAGGCTATTTCGAATGGGGAACGATCAGAGCATATATGAGATTTGTGAGCTAGAACTGCCAGGGCCTTGGTCCGGACCTGACAGCTAATCGTCTTCGGGAGCTATGTCGTGAACATTCTCCGGAGACTTTGTTCTTAATGGAAACCAAGAATAAACGTAATGTTCTAGTGAACTTACAAGTTTGGTTAGGTTATGATCGCGTTTTCACTGTTGAACCAGTTGGTAGGAGTGGTGGATTAGAAATGTTTTGGAAAAGTAATGTACAATTAAATTTCAAGTTTGTAAATAAGAATCTTTTGAATATCGTTGTACAGTTTGGTGCTTTCGAGTTTTTTCTTTCTTGTGTTTATGGTGAACCTGATGCACAATATCTATATGTTGTTTGGGAGTGTCTCTCACGTATTGGTTTATCTCGGTCCGATAGTTGGTGTATGATTGGTGATTTTAACAAGATCCTTCATAACAACGAAAAATTGGGTGGTCCATTGAGAAGTGAAACATCTTTCAAGCAGTTCTCAGATATGTTAAATTCGTGTGGTATGAATGAGCTCAAGAGTACAAGGAATGGCTTTACGTGGGCCGGTTTGCGTCATAAACATTGGGTACAATGTAAGTTGGATAGAGCTTTTGGGAACCAGAGGTGGATGTCAGAATTTCCCAAAGCTCATCATGTCTTCCTTGACAGAACGGTATTCGATCACCGTCATGTTCTCTTGCATCTTTTATAGGAAAAACATGAATTCAAAGGAATGTTTCGCTTTGATCATCGTTCGATTGAGATGAATGGTTTCCGGGAGGTAATTGCTTGTGCCTGGGATGATGGTCCTTGTTTATCGTCTCGGTCGATTATGACGTGCATAAGTGAATGTCTTAAAGGCATTAGTTATTGTAAAAAATCTAACTCTGTGAATTCTTTTGATCGAATCCAGCAACTAAAAGCAGATTTGGAAGTAGAATCCTCTTCTAAGTTCTCATGTTTTGGTCATATGAAGTCGTTGAAACATGATTTGAGCCTTGCGTATCGAGAGGAGGAGCTTTATTGGTAGTCTAGAAGCAGAGAAAAATGGTTGAAGGCTGGTGACCGTAACACTAAGTATTTTCATGCTTCAGTTAAATCAAATCGATCTCAGAAGTGGATCCCAAAGTTGCTTGATGATTCAGGTCAAACGCAACGCTCAGAGGAGGCAAAAGGTGAGATTGCTACGAAGTATTTCCAGAACCTATTCTCCTCTAATTTGTCGCGATCTTTCTCTGATGTTCTTGAAGGGATTCAACCGAAAGTTACGCCAGAGATGAACTCCTCTCTGATTAAGGCAATGTCTAAAGAGGGAGTCCGTGATGTTGTGTTCTCGATAAACCCGTCTAGTGCTCCTGGTAGAGATGGTATGAATGGGTGATTCTTTCAAAAATATTGGGATATAATCGAACATAAAGTTACAGGAGAGGTGTTGGACTTCTTTCAATCAGGTTCTTTTCCCTCAAATTGGAATTATACCCTTCTCTGCCTTCTTCCAAAGAAAGAGATTGCAAATTTCATGTCTGATTTACGTCTGATAAGTCTTTGCTCTGTTCTTTATAAGATTGTGTTCAAGATCCTTGTTTCTCGTCTGAAACCATTAATGGACAGTCTTTTTTTCGACACAATCTGCTTTTGTAGCAAAGCATTTGATCTTAGACAACATTATAATTGCTCACGAGCTAGTTCACAGCTTGCACACAAATCCGTCCATCTCCACAGAGTTTTTAGCCATCAAAACCGATATGTCTAAAGCTTACGACAGGATTGAATGGTCATATTCTCAATGTCTTTTGGAAGCTCTTGGGTTTGATTCTAAGTAGACTGATTGATTATGTTTTGTGTTAAATTGGCCAATTATTCGGTGCTTGTTAATGGGCAACAACATGGTCCGATAATTTCATCTCGTGGCTTACGCCAAGGGGATCTTTTGTCACCGTTGCTATTCGTGCTATGCACTGAGGGGCTGGTCAATATGTTGACATGAGCTGAACATGCGGGTTGTTTACAAGGGATTCGATTCTCTAAGGACGTTTCGATGATACATCATCTATTATTTGCTGATGATAGCTTGTTTATTTGCAAAGCTACGATTGAACAATGTGAAGATTTAAAGGCTATTTTCCAGCGCTATAGCGAGGCAACATGTCAAATTATCAATGAGGCGAAATCTTCCATCACTTTTGGTGCAAATGTTGATACATCTGTGAAGTCGCAAATCCAACTGTGCTTGAATATCCAGAACGAGGGAGGAGCAGGAATTTATTTGGGGTTACCTGAGTGTTTTAGAGAATCTAAAGTGGAGATGCTAAATTATATTCGAGAACGTCTACAAACCAGATTAAATGGGTGGAGCACACGGTTCCTCTCGCAAAGTGGGAAAGAAATCCTCATAAAATCAGTGGCTTTAGCTATGCCTGTCTACGCAATGTCAGTTTTTAAGCTCCCAAATACTACTTGCGATAATATAACGAGTGAAATGGCATCATTTTGGTGGAGTAAGGATGAAGGTAAGCAAAGTGTTCACTGGTTGAGTTGGGAAAAGTTGTGTATCCCCAAAAAAGATGGAGGTTTGGGCTTTAAAGACATCCAACTCTTCAACCAATCGCTCTTAGCTAAACAAGCTTGGAGAGCATTAACAAAACCATCATCGCTTTTTGCCCAGGTTCTTAAAAGTAGATACTACAATGATGGTGCTTTCTTAGGGGCTGCACTTGGAAGACGCACGTCGTTTTTGTGGCGTAGTATCCTACATGGGAGAGAGTTGCTGACGAAGGATATAAGAAAAATGATCGGTGATGGCAGGTCTACAAGGGTGTGGATGGATCCTTGGATCATGGATGGGAAGCTACGCCGACCTCTAATCAAGAATCGTACAATAAACTTGAATCTCAAGGTATATGATCTTATTACCCCATCCTCCTCAACATGGAACTTTGAGAAACTCCAAGAGTATTTCATCCCTGGCGATATTCAAAGGATACTCCAGCTGAAGCCAGTTGTGGAATCTACGGATTATTAGGTATGGAGACACACTCGTGATGGTAATTATTCAGTTAAACCTGGGTACTGGTTATGTTGTCAGCTAAATAAGCCTTAGATATTCATTGAAGCAGCTGTCCAACCTTCATTAAATCATTTGAAAGAGAAAATCTGGAAGTTGTACACTACGCCGAAGATCAAAATCTTCTTATGGAAGGCTTTAAGTGGAGATTTAGGGGATGCCGAAGTGTTGAAACACGTGGGTATTGGTGTTGATACATGCTGTCAGATGGTAGATATTATCCGCTCTTATATGGCGAAGCTGCAAGCTAAAAAATTAACCTGCTAAAGTCCTTGGTCATGTTTGGTAATGTCACGGCTAATGATAGGTTGGCTATTAAGACAACCCTGGGTATCCTCCAAGAAGGAGGAATGGAAACTTATTTGGGACTCCTAGAAAACATATGCGGCTCTAAGGCGCATGTTTTCGCCTTTGTGAAAGACTGACTCCAGAGCAGGATCAGTTCATGGTCGGCTAAATTCCTTTCCAAGGGTGGGAAAAAGATGATGATAAATCGGTGGCACAAGCTCTTCCGGCATATGTAATGTCGTGCTTCTTATTCCCCAAAGTAATCTATAATAAACTAAGCAGTGCAGTTGCTATCTTCTGTTGAAACACTAAAGCGAATAATCGCGGGATACATTGGCTGGCATGGGATAAGCTTTGTACACAATTAGCTGAGGGTGGAGTGAGTTTTAGAACATTCAAGGAGTTCAACTTGGCCCTCTTGGCGAAACAACTTTGTAGATTGATCTGCTATCCCGATTCTCTTCTGTGCAGGGTTCTGAGAGGGAGATACTTCAGATATTATAGTCCATTGAAGGTAGAGAAATCTAATCAGCCGTCTGTGACTGGAGAAGCATCATGGCTGCAAATCCACTTCTACTCTCGGGCCTCCGAAAATTTTTTGGGTCAGGTACGAATACTAATGTTTGAAGTGAACCATGAATCCCAAGATACCTGCTAGACTTCCAAAGAGTATTAGGGCAGAGACGGACCCTCATCTATATGTGAATGCCCTTATAGACCCTATAACAAACCAATGGAAACTTGATCGTCTACGGTATATTTTTACCCAAGATGATATCTATCGTATACTTGGTGTTCGTCCATCAAAAGTTTTTTCGAGAGACGGGTATAACATTCACAACATCGGGTAATTACACCGTTAGATCTGGATACTGGGCTGGGAGATGTTTATCTCCTGCTTGTGACCACCCTCTTTAGGGACCTTCAATGGCAACACTTCTGGCACAAGCATTAAAATCGAAAACAACACGAAAGTTAAAGCACTTCATGTGGCAATGTCTATCAGGATGTCTGACAACATGTCAAATATTACATTTCAGACACATTAGTCGAGAGAAAGGCTGCCCTATATGCGGCGCGGTGGAAGAAACTATTAACCACCTATTATTTGATTGTCCCCCAGCGAGACAAGTCTGGGCTCTAGCACCTATTTCCTCGGCCCCAACCCTATCCCCCCATCACTATATGGGAACTTTAATTTTCTTTTTTGGGAGGCAAATAAATTAAGGACAACCAAGGCAGACCTGGATGTATTTTCCTAGATTACGTGGTTTATTTAGAAGGCGTAGAACAAATTTATTTTCAAAAACTCTCAGGAATCGGCACAAAATATTCTGGACCATGCGATCCACGAAACTTCGTGGAAAGTTGTCGGTTCGTGGAAAGTCGGATCCAGATCAGCGCATAAAATCAGGACCCAGATTGATGGTTCGTGGAAAGTCGGATCCCCCTTTAGTGGGTGTGGATGGTTGAGGCTCGAATACAACAAAAAATGTAAGTTTGGACTTATGAACGCACATGTTAACCCATCCCCTTTCATGCGGAGTTGGAAACCCTAATGTGGACTATGGAATGTTTGGTTTCGGTGTCAGAAGTGGACTACGTCTTGGCAACATATTGCATGCAGCTGATATCCATGGTGTAGAATTCGGAGCAGTGGCCCTCATTCGCTTCGGAGCTTGAAGAGCTTAGAGTTTTAAAAGTCTTTTTCCAGCGTTTAGTATTTTTTATTTTCATCGAATTTTGAACGCCACCGCAGATGCCCTAACCAAAAGGCAAAATAAAAACTCTTTATTGACCGGAACCTTAATGAATGAGTAGTTGTCGGCAAAATAAAGAGAATCTTTTGGGTCAATCAACATCATAATATTTCCATTTCTATATTTTCTGTTTTCAAAATGGCCAAACAAAAAAAAAAAACAGAATAAAATGATGTATCTTCTATTTTTTTTCCGCATAATTATTTTTCCAATTTTTACAAAAGGAAATTTGTATAGTATTTTTTCTTTAAAAATTAGTAATAATGCTATTTTGGAACAGAAAATAGCACAAGTACAAAATTGAGTTCAAAAGGATCTAAATTAATTTTTAATTTAAATTTATTATTTTAAATTTAGTATTTAATTTATAGAATATCACAAAAGTGATTTTTTGAGTTTTGAGAAAAAAAAAACCCCAAAACTACACTTTTTTGTGCACAATATCAAATCTCCTCGTTTTTTTAACTCAAATCCTTGTTATTAATACGAATTGTAGCAATCCAAATGTATATAATGTGAGATACAAGTTGGGACATAATGGTGATACAAGAATGAGGAGAGGTGAAGCCATTGTTTCTGTGTTAATGTATGAGCTGGAACATTTGAGTGTCTTGATGTCCAAACAAACCGAATCTCATCAAATTTTTTTGACCATTGTTGTATATCGCGGATCCAATTTGTAATGCGGAAGTTGTAAGACTCACCTTGTATGAGTTTTGTAGCCTGGACGCTATCCCCTTCAAATATAATCCTTCGAAATCCTTTAGTCCATGCATGTTGTATCGCAATGGTGAGGCTTTGTAACTCTGCTTCAAGGACAGTGTCCACATGCCGCCCTGTTGCTTGATCCACGCCTAAGAATTGGCCAGAATCTCCACGGAAAATCCATCGTGCTATTTCCTGACTTTGATCTGTTTTGTTGCCACCATCATAATTACATTTGATCCAATTAAGTCTAGGCCTTTCCCACTTTGTTTCATGTATGCGATGGTTGCTTGGTTGGTCAATAAAGCTTGACGGTGCTTGGTGCTCATGTTCTGCTCATGACCAGTCCTCAGCATCCCTGTTTGCTAGCTCAATGTCTTGGCATGCCGTTGTAGCTCGTGCGTTAAAGGTGAGATCATTGCGGTTCTTCCACAACCTCCACAAGATCCAGAGAGGTAGCTGTTTATAAGAGTTTGAGTTTTGGTTTGTGAGGCAATAGGAAACTATAACTTGCATTTTGGCTTCAAAAGATGTGTCCAACTCATAGATTATGGGGATCGGGATGTTAGCTTGTCTCCACACTTGCATTACATGGGGACATAAGAAGAAAAGATGTTGCTCGGTTTCAGCCGTGTGTAAGCATCGTTTACAGTGCTCTTGAGTCGTGATTTTTCTTCGCCTTAACTCTACTCCCGTTGCTAAAGCCCTGGAGCACATTCTCCACAAAAATAACTTGATTTTAGGTGTTGTCTTTAATCTCCATAAGTTTCCTTAGAGAAGATTATTTCCATAAGGAGGAGTGATATTCCTTTCATCAATGTGCATCGCTAACCAGTATTCAGACTTCACGGTGCATAAGCCATCTGTATTATAGTGCCAGCCTAATAAATCATCGCAGGGGATGCTTGGGAGTCGAAGCTTGAGTATAAGGGGTATAACATCTTCATGAACTAGCTCTTGTAGTCTTGCTTCGTTCCATTGATTTCTTTGTGGGTGAATGAGCTCGCGTACCAGTGAGGAAGAATTATAAGTGCTTTGTTTACATCGTGGGGACTTGGGAATGTCTAAGTTTAGCCAAGGATCTGACCATATGTGTGCTTTATTCCCCAAACCAATCAAGTAACAGACTCATTTTTTAATCAGATCGCGCCCATGTAGCAGTGATTGCCAACCGAAACTTGGTTGTCTTCCTCGTGTCGCTTCAAGTATAGATGTTCTAGCAAAGTATCTCCCCTGAAGGGTTCGGGCTAGTAGACTCTGTGGTTGCTCCATAATTCGCCATACTTGTTTCGCCAATAGAGCATCGTTAAAGTTTTTGAGATCTCGAAATCCTAGTACTCCTTCCTTTTTTTAAAGCACATTCTTTTCCACGATAACCAATGTATCCGCCTTTGTTCATTTGTGTCGTTCCACCAGAAATTATTAAGGACATGTTCAATATCTTCACAAATAGCTTTCAGCAGCTTAAGGGTATTCATCGTGTACACGGGCATAGCCATAGCTATTGCTTTGAGTAGAACTTCCTTGCCTCCGAAGGAGAGAAATCGTTTACTTCAGCCCTCTGTTTTTTCACGGACCTTCTCTACAATGTATTAAAACAAATCAATTTTCTTTCTGCCGTACTGCTCCGGGAGACCTAGATATTTGCCATACCCTCCACCATTGAAGATTTGCAAATGTCTTCGTATAGTTGCCTTCATCGTTTCTGGAACTCGCTTTCCAAACGTGATTGCAGATTTTGCTTTATTAATCCTTTGTCTAGATGTTCTCTCATACTGCGTAAGTATATCTTTGAGTGTCGCACTCGCTTTTGGGTGGGCTTGACAAAAGAATAGACTTTCATCTGCAAACAAAAGATGACTCAGGGTCGGGCTCCTATTGCTTATTTTGATCCCTTTTATAACACCTCTATACTCTGCCCTTTTTAACATGTATGTTAAGACCTCCGCGCATTGAATGAAAATGTATGGCGATAGTGGATCCCCTTGACGTAAGCCACGTTCGGGTCTGACATGTCCATAGGGAGAGCCGCTGATATTGATTGAGAAAGTGATGGTTCGGGTGCATATCATTACCCAATTGATCCACTTCAATGAGAACCCCATTCTAAACATCTTCATTCGAATGAAGTCCCATTCCAATCAATCATATGCTTTCGTGATGTCCGTTTTAACCGCCATGTAACCGCTGGAGCATTTCCCTCGTATCTTAAGTGAGTGTAGAGCTTCATGAGCTAAAATAACATTGTCCGTAATGTGGCGTCCCGGGATGAACGCAACTTGTTCTTCACAAATGAGGTTGCCTAAATGCTTTTTAAGTCGGGCTACTAGGATTTTGGAGATTATCTTATAGCTCACGTTACACAAGGCGATAGGTCGAAACTCTTTCATGGTCCTCGGGTGATCAGTCTTCGGAATGAGACAAATGTTAGTGTGATTGAGTGTTGAGTTCATATTTTCACAGTCAAAGAACCTGTGTACCTCAGTGATTATTTCCGGTTTAATATCTTCCCAGAAGGTCTGGTAAAAGGACCCGGTGAACCCGTCGGGGCCAGGAGCTTTTGTCGAGCCAATATTTTACACAGCTTCCTTGATTTCCGCGTCTGAAACTGGCTTTGTAAGGTCTTCATTGATCTCCGTCGTGACCCGTTCCTTGAACCCGTTAAACACGTGATAATGATTGTTGTTAGTGCTCAGGTTGCTCTTAAAGAGTTCTGAGAAATAAGTTTCAGCTACTTCCGTAATAGCTGATGTTTTGCGGTGTTCAATTCCTTGATCATCAATAATAGAGTGTATTATGTTTCGACTTCTTCTATTTCGGGCCGTAGCAAAGAAGAAATATGTGTTGCTGTCTCCACATTTGAGCCATTGATTGCGGCTCTTAATTTTCCAGAACTTTTCCTCTTGCGCATAAGCATCATTGAGCCGTTGGCAAAGCCGGTGTATGGTTTCAGTGCTATCTCCTTGTTTTGTGGCTCTATCCAACTGCTTCTTTACTCTGTCTATTTCCTCTCGAGCATTGTATCTATTCACTCTCTTCCAGCAAGCTATTGATTTCCTGCAGGTAGTGAGTCTGGTCGCCAAGTCAGTGTTAATGTCTTTTTGGCTCTGCCATCCTCGAAGGACTGATTCTTTGAACCTAACCCGCTGGATTAATCGATCATCAAACTTAAAACATCCTTTGTTCCTTTCTGGATCAGCTGTGATAGTTGTGATCACTGGCCTATGATCAGAAATTCCAATATCCAGAAACTCAGAGGCTGATTCAGGATATAGGTCCAATAATTCACTGTTTGCAAAAGCTCTGTCAAGACAGCTTTGTACATGATGGTTCCCACGTTTACCAGCCCAAGAGTACTTGTTTCTTGTGTGTTTAAGGTCCCTAAAGTCACACCGTTGGGTCATATATCTAAAAGCTCTGAAGGATCTCTCTGGTCTTACATTCCCTCCGATTTTCTTTTTGTTGTGTAAGAGTTCATTAAAATCTCCAAGGGCCAGCCATGGACCTTGCCTTTGTTCTGCTAGTGATTCAAGTGCAGACCATGTAACATGCCTTAATGATGGATCGAGATTGCTATACACACAAGAGAAGTAGAGAACCATTCCATTAATTTGAAGTTGACAATCTACAAGATTCGAAGATTGCGAATAAACAGAAACTAAAGTACTACTTTTCCACATTACAACAAGACCACCACTAAGCCCACATGGAGATACTATAACATTCTTGTCAAAACCTAAGTCAGTACAAACACCACTAACATACTCATCTGATTGCTTTGTTTCCAAAAGGCAAATGATATCTGGGAGAAAACGCTTGTTAATCTCCTTTAGATGTCGAACTGCCAGGTCATTGCCTAAGCCTCGGCAGTTCCAAAAGGCTGTCCTCATGGTTGAGTCGGTGGATTCGGGCCCACCGCACCTCCAACATAAGTTAGTCCAGGCTGTGTGTCTTCACCAGCATCTGTTACTCTCGCATGATTCGCCTCAGGTACCAGTATTGTCTCCTGAGTACCAATCTGATCCACATCAGTTTCTTGTTCTTCATTCGTTGTGCCACTGCCTTCACCAGTATCAAATCTTTTGGTTCTTTTGCTTTCATATCTCAGAATGTTCTCCACGAATTTCCTTTTGCGTTTAGCTCGATCCTCGTCTCCCTCTGTTTCTGCATAAGTAGTATAAAGTCCCAATTCATCTTCAGTTACAGTGTTAGTAGGCTTACCAGGACTGTTAATCAAGCTAGTGTCTCCTTCCTCGACACCATCAACAGCCAGTCCAGTAACTTCCGGAGGGATTAGTATCGACTCAAGTGGTTCAGGCCTCAACCCTGGCATATCAATGACATCTATAGCTTCCTCTTCTGCTGGTTCTGGAGCCGGAACATCATGGACTTCACGCTGAGGCGGCCTTCATACATGACTCCATGGGGACAAGGACCATCAGGAAATCCATTTTCCTCATGGGGACCAATTTCACGAATTTGGACCCCTGTATTTCCCTGTCTCCTTCTGGGCATGTCTTCATCATCATCATCATCGGGTCTTGCATTATCTACAACAGCATGATAAAGACTGTAATAACCCTAGCGAATGGATAGCAATTTGGCCGAGTTGGTCGGATAGTGGTAAGCCTAGTACTAGTTGAGCCACATAGGAGAAGCCAAAAATCCAAAGTTGGATTTATGGAGAAGTAGCGGCTCAGGTAGATTCCTTAGGAGATTTAGTGAATCGGAAATACCGACGGTTCGGCCTAGAACGTCGTAGATGACCGGGAAATGAAGTCGGGAACTTATTCATAGGCCATTGAAAGGTAAAATGGTCTTAAGAATAAATGGTAAGGATATTCCCCGGAGAAAAATAGGTTTTTCTCGGAGAAATATTTTTCCCGACTGTTCGGACACTGCTCGGCACGTTCGGATCCGAGAAACGAACGTCCCGACACGTTCTGGCTCGATCGGGCACTTTCGAGCACGTTCGGACATGTTCGGGACAGTGTAAAGCACGTCCGAACAGTGTTCTGGCAGGTGCCTGCGTGTCTGGATCACCAGCCAGCGTGCCTGGTTCACCAACTTGGCTGCCTGCTTCAGCAGAAGCAGCTGGACAGGTGTCGGCACGTGAGCCGAACGCGGTGTCCAACATTTTCCGCTGAGCCGACAGCTCGTGCTTATGGTCAGCAAGGAAATTCTCGTGCCAAACCCCATTTCCTCAAGCCTTAGACCCTATAAATACCCCAGGACCATGCCCTAGTCTTCTCCATCCGAAAACTGAACCATAACACACATAAAAACCCTTCCCGAACGTGAAAAACCTTTCCCGACCGTAGCCGAACACTGTCCGAGCGTGGCAAAACTGTCCCGACCATAGAAAAACCTGTTCGAACAGGAATTTCTCAGGTAATAGCTTTCAGCCTTAGTTTTTCCTTAGCATTTTCGTAGCCTAAGTGTGCAAATAGGTTCGGATACCATTTCCGACTAATGGAACATGGGGAAATCCTTTTCTATCGTTCTAAACGACAGGTTTATAGGTCCGAAACTCTGGCGAAATTTTCGTAGGAGTTGAACCCTTCCCGGAACCTAATCCGACCGTTGTATCTGAACCTTAAGGTGAGTCTCGGTTAGGGTTGTGTGTTGTTTGTGCGATTAGCGCCTGCAAAACAAGAGTATTGCGTGCTGCATGTTGATTGATTGCTTGTTATAATGTGATATGTGATGATTGTGGGCTGCATGTTGCTGTGATAGATATAGGTTATGGATGATATTATATGCATGTTATGTGTTATATTGTTTGTCCCGGGTTCGCTTGGTGAGACACCCAAATTTGTTTGCGAACGGGTTCGCTTGGTGAGGAACCCGTAGTGTGA
>OVAN01009828.1:0-16477 GCA_900406275.1 Anastatica hierochuntica | reverse complement strand
GGATCTACTCACTAAATCTCATGGAAATCCAAAGACATGAAATGGATCTTTAAGCTCTCATGGCATAGAAGAATAGATCTAGAGAAAAAGATAGAGAAAATAAGATCTAAATTACTCAAACAAACAAAGAGTTATACAAGGTTTTTAGATCTTAAACAAATGTCTTAAAAGAGGTTTCAAAGTTGTAGAAAAATGTCTCAAAGGTGTCTCTTTGTTCTTGGAACATAAAGAGGTATTTATACTAAAGAGAGAGTGAAGTAAGCTCTAAAATAAGGGCATTTTCGGCCAATGCTATCAGCCATCGACCTTGGAGGTTGATAGGAGCTTGCATCTTATCGATGGGAGCTTTCCTTTGGCAGCCAAGGTCTTGGTTGCTGGAAAGGTGACCAGCCATCGACCCTGGGTAGCTGGCCATCGACCTCCAGGTCGATGGGAGCTTCTCTTTAGCTGTTTTGATGGCTTCTTGCTCCTCTTTGATGTCTTGTTGATCCTCAACTCTTTCATAGCCTTTTTATCCTTTTTTCCTTGATTTCTTAGCTCCAAATCCACCTTAAATTCATGCCTAGAGCCTCTATAGATCCATCCATAATTGCACCTACAAAATGCAAAGAAAATGCATGCAAATGCAAAATGTTCCTAAACTAGACTCTAGACTCAAACTAATGCATTATAGGACTTAAATGTCATATATACAACCTAAAAGTGGATGAAACTAAGCTAAAATGAACATAATTATGGATGAAATTATATACACATCAAGCAGCCACCCCCAAATGATTCACATTCAACATACTTTTGAGTCTTTATCATGTGTAATTGTTCGAGTCATTGCCTTTTTCATTTCATTCTTATTTTTATTTTTATCTTACAAAGTCTGTTATTCCCTACTGTTGATTGCTTTTGCATTGAGAGTTGCAAAGGTAAGTCCGAGGGGATTTATCTGTTACTAATGTCTTTTTCTTTTTTCTTATGTACTTTTTATTTTTATTGAGTAACTTTTATGTTTAATTGAGTCAAAACATGTTGGAATCTATGGTCTTATGTTGCTAGAAATTTTTATTTTGTGCTAACTTTCGTGTTATTCATACAGTAGTTATTGACTGCGGATTTTACTGAACGAAAACCTTTGAGTGGATCGACCTACCAGGACGACCATGTAGCTTTAGGACTCGGATTTTCAAAGCTGGTTCCACCAATAAATGAATTTAATTTCTCATCTTGGGATTTGGTTTACTCTAGATAGACTCCTCTTTCAGGCCTGACACTACTTCCTCGTGAGTAATGTCCCTTGTACTATTTCTTTCATATATAATGGATTTAAGGTTCGATGAAATGAGTAAAAAGGAAAATATCTTAAAATTTTCGAACCCTATAGACTCATGGAGACTTATTACACTTGTACTTAATTTAAAAATGAACGAAAAAAAGAAAAAAGTAGGAGAAAAGAGATCGATAGAAAAAAATAAAATGATACCCTATAAAAGTAGAAAAAATATATTATCAAAGGGGTTTAATAGAAAAAATAAAATGATACCCAAGAAAAGTAGAAAAAAATATCAACCTCTAAAGCATAAGAATAGAATGGGGATAGGAATTTACAGAGGTTTTATGTGGCTGGAAACTTGATTGAGTAATGAGTTAATTGTTCTTAGATCGATATTCTCTCGATGAGACCGCACCTTAGAATTAATAAGAGTCAATAGAGATGTCGTTTTCTTTTGTGATTTTGGCTCGAATTTGGATGGTTTCTAAGAAAAAGGGAGTACGTTGAAGTTGATCTCTATATGTTGGTGCTGTTGTGTGGAGATGACCGAGAGGAACCCGAGGCAATGTTTCAAGAAACAAAGGTATGTTTCCGCGTTTTCAAACTTCTTTTTCGTTCTTGGATTTTTTTGCTTTAGGAAAATCAAGAAGCTAAGTTCGGAAAATTTGATAACATTATTATTTTACCGTTTTTGTTTGGATTTTTACTTATTTATTTTCAGGTTTTTAACGCTTTTTTGACCTATAGAGGTAATTTTCTTTTATTTGCGATTTTATGGATGAATAAGGTTAAATCATCAAAAAGGATGGAGAAACAAGCTAATTGGACCTCATTTATATTACTAAGCAAGTTTCATTGACGGATTAAGAAGACAGAAGATCAAACATTTGAGTTTTTCATTTTACCAATCTAAACAGATTCTCAGCATCAAAAAGATCGTCATGAATAAAAATCTTCCCTTCATTGGACTGAGCAGAAATTTGGTTAGAATTTGGAACTTTAAGTTAACTTTCAAATGCAAGTGTTTAAAGTCATTTTGAGCTGTGACCAAGTAGTTGTAGCCGTTTAAGTGAGACATATCTGTATGTCTCCGAAATGAAGCAGGTGGAGCAAGATGAAGTTGTGACAGGGTGATAGAGTTGACACCACCGGCTGAGCGCCCATTTTTGGCACACTTCGGTCACAGAGGCATTTCGTGGTCAGATACAGATTTTGCCTCATATCTTTCGGTTCACTTAACAGATTTTGATTTCGCAAGAACTAACATAACCAATGACGACCTAAGTAGCCCTATTATTATAAATATTTTTTTTTAGACTTTAGAATAGAGAGAGACACAACATTTTATAGAGAGTTACAAAGATGTCAAAAGCTTTGAGAGATCTTTCATTTTTCTTGAAGTTTCCAAGTGTTCTTTGGAGAGATTCATTCCATACTTTGTTATAGAGAAGATTTATTTACTCTTGATCTATTTTTTCACCCGAACCCTTTTTTATTAAGTAAGCGGTACAAGATTCTCCGCTAGGGAGAACCCAAAGAGACTCGCTGGTCTTACAAGGGTAAAAGAAGTTAAACATGTTATCGAATTACCGATAAATCGAAAAACACGGGAACTAAACAATACATCTGTTAAGAAGGATAAAGTTAAAAAGTTAAAAACTCCAACAAAACTGCAAGAAAATAGCTGAAAGCTCTAGTCCGTCCTATAAACACACCAATGTCATTGTTAAGACACGAAGATCTCCGTGGCTTTAAAATTCCATGCTTTTATATTTCCATTCTTGCGCTGATAGTCCCTGAAAAAGGTGGTCACGAATAGGATGAGAGAGAACTCCCGCGACCCTTAACTAACAAATTCTTTGCCAAACAAAGTCCAACATGAGCTGATGTCAAGGGTGACGGAAAAAGTCTCCGAAAGACGAGAGGGTTGAGCAGGGAACATCATTTTATTCTTTATCTTGATAGCTCCAAAAGTTTGAAGAATGAACCGGATGAGTAGCACGACATTTTTCTTGACAAAGTAATTGGCCAGAAAATAGTTGTCATTAACTTTGACAGTCTTGTCGTGAAAGTACACTCCATTATGGAGGATATAGACATTTTCTCACAATTAAGGAAAATAAGCTTACATCCCTAGTAGAAGTTCTCTCCAATCTTAGTGTTAATATCCCATTAATATTCACGTTTAAGAAGTGGCATCTATGGTCTTTGATGAGACAATTATCGCCTTAGAGTATAAATCCAGCGTAAAAAATACCGACGAGATAAAAGCATCTATGACCAAGGAGAATGTGGCGATTACGACCTTTAAGACTTGATAATTACTCTTACATAGATCATGATTGCGAGAATTAACACATCCACATATGATAGAAATTGAAATGGGTACAAACCACCAATAAAATTCCCATTTATTAGATTTTCTAGATGAAATCCAAAATCTAGATAGGGCCTTGTACGAAAACAAGTACATATTATCAGGCCCAAATTTCAATTTCTCCAAATTTGGGCCCGTTTTAATGTTTAAAGACGAAATGCATAATACGCTGACGTTCTCCAATTGCGATGGTGGAAGGCGGTGGAGACGAGCTTCATGCAATCTCAACCATGGAAGATTAACGGCGCAGAGGAATGGATCTAAGCATGTAAGAGCTAAATCTGAGCTATTTAGAGCTTCCGGTCCCAAAAGTAGAAGTAATGTTACTAGTGAGGCTTGCGACGTTGTCTGCCACATGGATCTGATGTCGAAGAGGAGTGGCAACTTTCTGGATGGGCCAAGGGCAAGGCGCCGCCTTTGAAACCTCGGTTGAGGGAAAGCTCTGTCGGGCCTCACGCCGTAGGGAGAAGCAGTCTACTCTCAGCAAAGAGCACACCGGAGACGGGACCACCGGTTCCAAGTTCGCCACAGAGTCTCAGATATGAAGAAATCACTGATGAATTCGTCCTTGTCGGTAATAGACTCACTGGAGAATGTATTCCCAAGAGGGATAAGGGATGATGACAAAGGATCTCGCCAATAAGTCATCCCGGGAGAGAGATAAGGCGCCGACTCCAATAGCTTAGAAGAGCATATGATTCTAGCGCCATCTGAGACCAACTCCTACTTTTGGAAGACGAAAGATGACGATGATGGTAGAAGGTGAGTTCCTGACTCTTCACACGGGAGCCGAATCACTCTAATGCTAACTGTAAGAGAGACTTTCCCATGAGGGAGATCACTTGAAGCCATTAGAGCTGCAAAAGCTTGAGCCATCGGTAAATTAGATCCACCGACAACGGCAAGGGCAAGACATACATAAAAAAGCGATGAATAAGATGCATCAGTAGATGAGCAGAGGCGGAGGGAGGCAAAAATGGAGAGCAGTGCTGGTGTAGGCTGTCGTCGCCTGAAGCGGCGGGTTTAATTTCGACCAGTCTCAAGAGATGCTCCTGAGAGATTTTCAAATTTTGAAAAAAGTTTTTTTATATTTTATTTACTCTTGATCTATTTAATGACGTTTTTCTGATTGATTGCTTGCTGTTTTTCGTGCTTCATGTATGAGTAGTTTATTTGTTACGTTTTTAGGCTTCTCAAAGAGAACATGTTATCATAAGATGCTAGTATTTGATTAGGGATTCATATAGTCTTTGTCTCGGTTGACCTTTATGCATGATTACTCTAAAACACATCTAGTAGTCTGTCCATAGGTAGATTTTCATTCCAAAAGCTTGTTAAATAACCTAAATTAAATCTTTGAAAAGTTGAGTTATATGGAGGCTTCGAAAGTAGATCGCATTGACTCAGTGAACTTATCCAAACCTGTATCCATATAATGCATGTTTATTTATTACAAGGTCGTACGAAAGTCGATGTTCCTTGATACTTAAGCATATAATCCCGAACCTCGAAAGTAGAGAGGATCTAAGTTAGTGTTTTCAAGTTCTAGATGTTGCTGAATTCTAATCTCTAAACAAATCGGTTTCTTCTATGATGCATAATTCTCTGCGAATATCCTATGTGTCTAATGCTCCTTCCCATTGATTTACATCCTTTTAATTAGTTTAAGTTGATGTCTTCTACTTTTCACTCACTAAACAACCTTTTTATTTTCTTTTTTAGTTCTGATCGTGAAATTCGTAGTGTAAGATCGGAGTTCTCGTGGGATCGATAACCTAAAGTACTGCAACTACACTTTTTACAACATAAATATAATGTTTTTTATTTTCTTGTTCTCACATGTGCTTTGGTTGTTTTCTTGCTTGTGTATCAACTGGATATATTTTGGTGTTACAATTACGAGATCTTTTTTGATTAGCCTTTTTCATTTATTGATTATTACTGATGTTTTCATATGAAGTATGCGTCCTTTGTGCAGAATTCAAAAGAAGGTTGCTTCCTAATTTTTACCGTTAATTGGTCAATTGTTTATTTTTGCAGATAATGGTTTAGCTATCTGTTGTACATGGAGAATGGTTGAAAAAAGGATTAACATTTTGTGGTGGATAATTGCAAAAGAGGGAGAACGGTTTTTTTGGATGAGGATTGTGCACATGGTGATCTTGTTGAAATGGCACATGATGACTATTATCTAGACAAGAAAGTTGAGGTGGTTGAGTTTACTTATTCATTATAGGATTCAATGTTACAACAAATGGCTTAAGATACCCCTCGTATATTTCATATACGATACAAACTCAAAGTTTGATGGAGTTGAGTAAAATGCATGTTGTACGTCTGTGTGTTTCGAACCGATTTGATTTCGGGCATGGATGGTAGAAACATCTCCAACAAGAATGCATGCTACAAAATTTTTCCTTGGGCAATGCGAGAAATTTGTTACTATCATCTACAGAATAACATAGTGAAAAATTTCAGAGATAAACAACTAATGTACCTTGTCAAAGGCATTACGTAAGTGTATACACTTAACGATTTCAACTGATACATCGATGCATTACGAGATATAAATTCTACCCTTACAACATACTTGGAGGATGCGGATCCAAAGTTATGGTCACGAGTTCTTTTTTCAAAAGATAGATAAAATGTATGTTGCACATCTATGTGTTTCGAGACGATTTGATTCGAGTGTGGATCGGGATGAGGTTTCAAAAGAAAGCTTGAAATTGCATAAGCATTGGACTGAATTGTATCATTCATTTAACTATTGTTTGTAAGAAGTTCGTTCATCTTATCTTATATATCATAATATTTTTTCTTATGAAAATATATTTATCATAACTACTAAGCTAATAATCTTACAAACATAAATAACGAAATAAGATATAAAATCTTGTCATTTCATAGTGTCATAGATGATAAAGAAATATTATTACATTTGTCATCAATAATTCTCCACATTGTCGCTTGCTCATACGAAATTGGTCTCTCCATGCTCGACACGCGTATTCATGTAAGAAGATTATCATATCCCTAAAAAAACATATCAAGATTCTTTGAAAATATAACATTTTTGTCCAAGGGATAAGTTGCAAAAGTAAGTACGTGTTTCATGATCTTGGCAAATTTGGAGCAAAGAACTTTGCGACCAGAGTTATCGAGAGTTTTGGCAGCATTATATCTTAAAGTGCCACGAGCTTAATTTTAAGTATAACTAAACTTGTTTGGTTTGCAAATGTGAATACTGGTGAGGCGTGAAAGTAAAAAACCAAATCTGGAAAGAGTTATGCATATCTTAAGTAAAAAGCGTGAAACAGTCATTCCAAACCAAAAACCGGATTAAGACACCTCTCAAAAACAAAATTCTTGCATTAATCTTAAAGGAGCGGCATGATATGACATCATAATGGTTCCAGAGTTGCTAAGTAATGTGTCTCCTTCAGAAACTTGAGAATAGATTTCAAACAGGTGATGAATGATAAAAGATCGAGAAAATAATTTTATTGAGTTGGAAAACAACATCAACACAGTAATGTTGCAAGCTCTTTTACATTAAGGTTCTAATAAAAGTACATACAACTATGGAATATATAACGGGCAAGACTGAGAGCTTCAAGGGAAATGGGAAGTTGCATTGATCCAGGATGCTCTATGTTACCTATAACATTCCTCACATACCGCCATGCCATATAGCAACATTGTCTAAAAATCTACTTTTCACCAAAGAAATTACCAAATCAAATCAAGTTCATCACAACACACACGAAGACAAGTTTGACGATGAGATAACAAGATATAACGATTATTTTCTAACCAAGAAATTCTAATTGGCATGTGATCTTTCACAAAATGTAATTCAACAATTGAAAATCAAATCAGAATCAAACTTGAAGCATCATCAAATCGAACTTGGGCTGACCAATGTGCTCAACAATTTCGGAACTAAAGATATTCCCTAACAAAGAAGTATCAGAAATAACCAAACCTTCAACAAGCCCATCCACCAAAACTCCGAGGGAACTGCCTTTGGCACCGATAGGATCCACTTGCTTCGCTAGGAAGGAAGGTATCATCGTCTTATCATCCTTATGATAAATCGTACAACCCTTTTCTTCATTAGTCACGACTACAAAGCACAACTGCTTCGCTTGTTTGATACCATTTAAAAGAGCTTCGTCTGATGAAGCTTTCAAGAATCAGATTCTATGTAAGATGTAATGGAATCATGATAAGCTGAGCCTTATCAAGTTGGAATTGGAGACAAGCTATGGCACCTAAACCAGACACAACCACGATTACAACACAAACAAATAAGACGATAGCGATGGAAGCTCAGGTTGTGAAACTTAAGTTTATCTAAACAAAAACTTGACCGTGATGGAGCAGAGTGATGTGGGGTCTCTGATGTGGGGTCAAGTTTTACCCAATTAAAACCTAACTGCAAGTGTGCAACAATCGCAGTAATACTTAGGGATCGAATCCAGAGGGACTAAAGTTTCACACGTAGGACCCACTGATTTTGGATTAAGCTAAGAAAGAGATATGCAGGGGGTTTTAGGATTTTTATTTGGTTTTTATTATGATTTAATGATGCAAAAATAAATTTTGTTCTACATGCTAGTTTACAAGGAATATATCAATGATGAATATGCATTAGACAAGCATAGAGTCTTTAACAAGCAAGCACGATACTAAAATAAACTAGGGGCATAATGCTACGGTCTAAAACACAACCACAAATGTAAATCCTCTCCACTTTTGAGGTTCGGAACTCTATATCTAGACACCAAGGGATACCATCTTTCGGACTGTCTTGTAGTGAGTAAACACGCATTAATTCGATCAAGACTGATTGTTCACAATTCTGAGTCGATATACTTTCGAAGCCTACTTAGAAAGGCTCATCAATTACTAGATCCAATGGTAAGTCAAGCTTTTTGAATGCATACCACTATAGATCTTTTCACATACCAACTTCGTATGCGAATAACATTAACATATGAGCAAATATGATAACGTTATTAATAAAACCTAATCGATTAAAGATCTAATTCAATCAAGATGCTAAATTCTATATTGCATACTATCTAACATACAAACTAATCAAAAAATATCATGTAAACAAAAAATCATTAAGAACAACAAGCATTCATAATTATCAAGGGAGAGAACAGAAGATAAAACCGAGTTTATGGAAGAATGAATGTTGTATTGATGATGAAGATGGATATTTGGAGGCTACAAAGGGCACGACCCAAAAGATGTCAACCATGCCTCCTAAGAGTGATATTAAACCCTAATATAAGCCAACACTACAAATTAAAATCAAGATATATGATATTCTAACATTCTAAGTCAAAAAGTATAATATTGGGTCTTAAGGCCTCATAATGTTTGGGCTTCGTCCCAAGGGTTTTGAGTTGAATTCTTGGGACTTAAAGACTTGGAATAGATCCAATTGAGTTAATAGAATGTCTGGTTCGAAACTCAAATTGTCTTCCTTCTGTTTTGGTCTTTCTAAGCACCCTTCATCTGCGAGACAGTTGGACCAGTCTTCAGTAAAATTAATTTTGATATTTATGTATAATTATGTATATTTAATTTTCAGGCATCACTGTTAGTCTGCTAAAGTAGTATATAGCCTTCGTTATAGCGCTTTACACTTCGCAGAATCAAAAAGGTGATTGCAGTTTCTGTTTTTATTGTTTGCTCATAAGGGACTAAAGGTAATGCCCTTACTTTTGAGGTTAATTTAATTTAAAAGCAATTTTGGGAGAGTACCTTCAAAAAAGCCAATTTTTTTTGTTACATTTTACAATTTTTTTTTTTTTAATTTAGACCATTTAAATCCATGATCTTTGTTAGCTAAGTATTTTTGTGTCAACAAAAGTTATATGTTACCGAAAGTGTAACAATTGAATTTTGATGAATTAGGAAATTTCAGTCGCACATACATTTGGAACTACTTTAAAATTGATGACTTTTTTATCGTTCACACATTATAATTACAATGAAATTATAAAGGTGGTTGCTAAGATTGGAGGAAAAAATGTTTACAAAAATAACATCCTGAAAATGAACTCTAGCATATAGAATTCATGCATGTAGCAAGAAGCAAGACAAAGTGAATAAAACCAGACTGTAATAGGACAACTTTGACACCGAATAAATGTGTGTTTTGGGTTGTCGACTCCTAAAGTAATCCACCAAAGTAACCGGATAGATGATGGCTAAGGATGATACGTGATATATCATCACATTTTTTAAACCCAAAGCACCAGAACTGATAAAGAAACTTGTTGAGCTAACATCACTCTTTTCACCACCAACAAGAGATAAAGACGCTCTAAATCATCATCAATGACTCTTCTAAAATAAAATGATAAAAATAAATATTAGAACTTATCCAAGGGGTCACAAATCTAATTCTTAAACTCATTTTCTGATTTAATTTCATCGAAATGAGCCTCTCTCTCTCTCTATATATATAAATATATATATAAGTATATATATACGTATATATAGTTTATATATAGAGGAAATACATCAATAATAGTTATAAATACTACTGAGACATGCATAATACCTAGGAAATTTTTTTAGAAGACTCTATTTTGCATGTAAGTGAGAGAAAAGAGCCTAAATTAATGTGGTATTGAATGATGATGAAATTATAAATTCTCTTATACTTCTTGGCTCTTATTTAATGTCTTGGTCTTGATGAAAATAATCCAATAGGCTCTTGTTTAATAGAAATTCACCTCGTGAAGTTGTTGTTCATGCCTAAACTCTTGAAACAACTTAACTGCTCCTTTGAAGATCACCACAAGATATCCAACAGATAAGTGATGCCTAACAAACCGAATGAAGATGTGAGGCTGAACAATAGTAGATTAGAAGTTGAAATCTTGTAAGAGAAATACTTTCATGAGCTGTAGACCGATCCAAGATTAATTCTAGATAACTTGCTGATTGGCTACAGCACAACAAAGTAGCAGCCCATCTAATTTACTCCTATGATTTTTTTTGTTTCCTTGCATTTTATGCATGCATATATTAGTTTCTATCCTCTACTGCACAAATTACGTCAGATTTATCTGATCTTGTTCGTTCTTCACTTTAGCAACAATAGGAACACAACTTTCAGTCCATACTCTCGCATCAAGGGCTAAACTGCCCATATGAAAATTTATGTAACAAGAGATGTGAGAGAGAGAGAGAAAAAAAAATTAGGATAGTGGTTCAGATCTGATAAAAATCGTCAAGAAATTTCGAGAAGGCAGGCTAGTTAACATATTTTTGTGTGATGGCAACGAGCTCTGCACATATGTCTCAAAATGCACACAACAAAAAAAAAGTTGTATCCTCACCTAATTTCTGTCCAAAATATTAGTCAAAATTTAGTGATGACTTTCATACTTTTTTTTTGAAGAAACTACAAAGTAATCAGAAATTTTTTGAAAACCTTTCAACCAAATTTTTTATTAGAAAAGAATCTAGAAATTCTGAATACAATGTTTGATCTTTTGAATTTTCGTTGGTTAAAGTAAGTATGTATGTATATATGTACTGTTCTTTCAAATAAACGCAGTTTGTGTATAAATTATAAGTATTATGAATTTAAGGGTTTGATTGTTTTGAACTGTAAATACTGCTGCTGTGAAGACTTTAAAATAAAAAATGTTGTTAAAACTTTTACTTTAAAATAAAAGGTTGTGACTTTTTAAAAAAATAAAGCCACACTTTATTGGCTTTAGAAAAACAACTTTAAATAAAGAAAAAATCTACATTAAAGGTTGTGAGAAATTTAATGAGACTTTTAGGACTTTTAATGTTTTAAAGTATAAATGGAAAAATTTAAACTCTAAAGGGTGTAAAAAAAGTTAAACCATTTACAGCAAAACATCAATCACCCTCTAAGTTAAGCAAGGTTAAGTTTATGGTTTTGCAAGTTGACAGTTCATATGTGACTAAGTTCATCAATATGAAATTTTGTTTGACTAAGTTATGAAGTTCGGATTTTGCTATTTCATTATTTTACATAAAAAAACTTTGTAAATCGGGATTGAAGGTGTAATGGGATATGCAAAAGGAGATGGAAAAAGAGAAAATTGAGTATTTTGCACAACTTAAGGCACTAAAAGCAGATGATATGTAGCCAAATCCTTCACATGATTCCTCGACAATGAAGTAATGGTGCTTTGGTTTAGTTTGTATAATATACCTTTGGCCCCATTTTGAAGAAAAATACTAGTAAGTTGGTGGTTATATCCCTCATAAGTAGTGTTCTAGGTTTGACATTTCCTTTTGCATAAATTGTTATATTTTGGTACTTTTTCAACTAAAACTCGCACTTTAACATTCACTAATTTTGTTTAGCTGGAGCCTTGAAAACTTTCATACTGACTCTAGATGAAACAACCACCCTCGTCACCGTGTTAGTCATAAAAACATATTCAATACCCAAAAAATCACTTTAGAACGAAATATTATTTCTAAATCCTAAACTAATGTGACTATTTCTTTGTCTAAGAAGATTTTAGTGTGGATAAAATATTTTTTCATCGAAAAGACTTCTAACCACTCTCATCCTTGTGGAATATAAAAAAATTGAAGATCTTTTTTTACCAACAAAATGGAACTCATATTTTGGAGAGACTTCTAACCACTCTCATCCTTGTGGAACATAAAAAAATTGACGATATTTTTTTACCAACAAAATGGAACTCATATTTTGGAGATACTTCTAACCACTCTCATCCTTGTGGAACATAAAAAAATTGACGATATAAAATGTTTTTTTTAAGGATGGGTAAAACAACCAAAATCGAATCGAACCTGCCTAAAAAGAGTATTAAAACCGAACAAAAGCACATACATAAATATTTGGATGGATTTCAACCTCTATAGCCGAAGAATTGGACCCAAATCGGTATTTATTTGAAACCCCAATGGATACCGAAATATACTAAATAATATATGTCCAAAATATTAGTTACATTTTTGATTTAAAATAACTTAAATAAATAACACAATAATAAATATGAATAAGTTATTTGTTGATTTTATAGTGGCGATTTTAATGGCGATTTTTCTCGAATGGTGGTTCCACCATTTTTTGTGTTTCTTCACCGAAGAAATTTGTTGATTTACTCCATGATTGTAGTGGGGAGTTTCTTTAACGGTTCTCAGAGAATCGTATCAATCTCCGTAGTGGTGTTAATGAATCCCTACGATGTCCTTCTCACGAATAATCGCTGTTTACAGCGATATAAGGATCGAGACAAATACAAATTCCTTTACAGTCCATACCAAACTATCTGTTCTACTAAGTTTCTTTTCAATTTCTTTTTCTGTGCAATGGCTGATAATCTCCATCATGGTATACAGGAAATCAATTTGGGAATCAATGAACAACCGGAGTTAGTTCCTCTGGATATGGTGGCCGAAGCAATTCATGTTAACTAGTTCTCTCTCCTTGGGCGCCCGCTAAACCCTCATCGCCGAACATCAGATCTATGATTGTTGCTCTTCCTCGAGTTTGGGGGTTGTCAGGTCTGATCTCAGGAAGAATTGTGGAAGGACGAAGATTGCAATTTGTGTTTCCTTCTGAAGATCTAATGATCTATGTGCTTAACCGAGGCCCCTGGGCTTTCGCAGATCCTATGATGGTTCTGCAAAGATGGGTACCAGGTATGGATGATGAATCGATGAATCTCATTCCTTTTTGGGTGCAGATCAGGGGAACCGCATCTCTACCTTACACCTAATGTCATCTTCCATATAGCCAGTAAGTTGGGTTCTGTTATCCACAATGAGTTTAATCCATATTTACAAGGGGCTGTTGAATTTGTCAGAGTTAGGATCAATCTGAATGTCACTAATCCTCTCCACTTCCAGAAGAACTTTCAGTTTCAGGGAAGCATCAACACTCTCATCAAATTCCGATATGAAAGGTTACGTGGTTTCTGCCAAGTCTGCGGAATGCTCACTCATGACACAGGTGATTGTAATCTACCACGTGGTCATGTACAAGATGGGAATGATGATGATGATGAGAACCCCGATGATCAGGCATTGAATCCTCAGCCTCATGATGATCAGAATGCTGCTGGAAATCAAAATCCAGAGATGGTCATGGCTGAACCTGGTGAAGAAGAGATCCATCATATGAACCCCAATCCTATTGCAAACCCAGGAGCTGATAACCAAGTTCTGTTAGAGGAAACAGGACAGTGGCCTCTGCATGTAGGTTTGATTACAGAAGGTATTCCTACTCCTTAAGCCCTGCGTGATTTACGGAAACGAAGTTTTATTGGCAGGATCACACATGAATGGGATGAAAAACAGGCAGCGGATAACATTGTTGCTGCGGAAAAGGTTGGTGAGTTTACAGTTATTGGAGTTGGAGTCACTGCTGCTAGTGTGCTCAGGGAATTTTCGACTGCTGATGGGGTTGACTTCCAACAGTATGGGAGCTTTTTACAATCTAATTTTGTGTCACCGTATACAGGTAATACCAGTGTCAGTTATGAAATACAAAAAAAGTTTGATGTTATGATGTGTTTCTACACGCTAAGTGCAGGAAGTAAGAGACATTGTGCAGAACCACACACAATTTACAAGCATGTGATCTCTGCAGAACAAGAGTTGAATGGATGAAATGATTACAGACTCTCCAGAAAGAGTATTACGATGGAGAAAGTCCAAGTTCTCCTACCACACTAATCAGAGGCGCGGTGGGCCCGAATCCACCACATTCACCATGAAGACACTTGCTTTGAACTGCCGAGGCTTAGGCAATGACCTGGCAGTTCGACATCTAAAGGAGATATGTAGAAAACATCTCCCGGATATCATTTGCCTGATGGAGACAAAGCAGCAAGATGATGTTGTTCGTGATGTTATTTGTCAGCTTCAGTTTGATCGTTATGTTATCGTATCCCCAATAGGTCTTAGTGGTTGTATTGTAGTCATGTGGAAGAAGTGCTTTTTCTGTTTCTGTGTTATTTCAATCTCCTAATGTAGTAGACTGCTATGTGGAATATAATGGTTTTCACTTTTACTTGACCTGTGTTTATGGCCACCCGGAACCATCTCTCCGCCATATTGTTTGGGAAAAGCTAGAACGTATCGCTCTAACAAGAAATAATCCTTGGTTAGCAATAGGAGACTTTAATGAGATAAGGGGAAACAATGAGAAACTAGGAGGTGCGATAAGGCCCGAGAGATCTTTTATAAACTTTCGCAAAATGATGCAAATATGCAAGTTTGAGGATTTGAAGTACACAAGTAATCGTTTTTCTTGGGCAGGTAAAAGGGGCTCACACCATGTCCATTGTTGTTTTAATAGATTCATGGCTAATAGTGAATGGACTCTCATGTTCTCGTTATCACATTCTGAGTTTTTGGAGATAGGTGTCTCGGATCATAGACCTGTAGTAACCACGTTTGAAGTTGAAGAGGAACCGCAGAGAAGACAATTTCGATTTGATGGTAGATTGTTGAAGAAACATGGATTCAAGGAGGCGGCAAAGAAAGGATGGACACAATCTGGTTTTGGTTACAGAGGTAATGGAATACATAATAAAATGTTACGATGCAAGAGACACATTTCCTTATGGAAGAAAGGTAATCAATTTAACGCTAAAGAAGAGATAGCTATTGTCAAGCATCAACTTGATCAAGCCCATCAAAACAATGAACCTCTTACAATAGTTGCTGAGTTACGAAAGAAACTAGGCCAAGCTTATCTTAATGAGGAAAGGTATTGGAAACAGAGGAGTTGTAACGGATGGTTGATGTATGGCGATAGAAAAAGTAAATACTTTTTTGCAGCTACGAAGGCAAGACAATCGAGAAAGCAGATTATTTCTATTTTTGATGATAATGGTTCTACTGTCCATGGCACGACAAACATAGGCAAAGTGGCGCAGGATTACTTTTCCAAATTGTATAAAAGTGTGCTTCAGGTACAAAATAATCACTACAATGTTTTTAATGAATTTGAAGCCAAAGTCACTAGTGAAATGAATACTGATTTGACGAGACCTGTTTGTTCCGAGGAAATTGAAAGAGCTGTGTTTGATATTGGAGCTTCAAAAGCACCAGGCCCTGATGGTTTTACGGCAGAATTTTATCACTCTCTCTAGCCAGAAATTAAAGATGATATCGTCAAAGAGGTTAAGCAGTTCTTTGATTTGGGAGAGCTGGATGCAAAATTAAATCGCACACACATCTGCCTTATTCCCAAAACAGAGGCTCCTATGCGTATGGCTGAATTCCGTCCTATCTCTCTCTGCAATGTAAGTTACAAAATAGTCTCAAAGATTTTAGTCGCAGGACTTAAACCTCATCTTCCCATTCTGATATCGGATGAACAAACGGCTTTTGTACCAGTTCGAGCGATTACGGATAATGTGATTATTGCTCATGAGATTATGCATGCCTTGAGTGTTAGAATTTAGAAGATTTTAGTATGGAAGATTGAAGAACATGAAGAACATTGTTGAAGAAAGAGAGAGAATTTGAAAATAGAGAGAGAAATGTATTATCTTCATTAATTCTTTTGTTTCTATTAGTGGTTCTATTTGTAGAGGAACCACTAAAGTACAACCAATGAATGAAAGAGAGAGACTAGCTTCCTTCCCAATGTTAGATCTAAGATTCAAATTCAAATTTTCTCAATACTCCCCCTCAAACTTAACTATAGGTGCTAACTATAGTTAAGGTTGGAACCATGAATCGTTGCCTCGTTAAAACCTAAGTGAGAAAACCCTTTAGGACAAAACCACACTTAGGAAAAAGAGTACAAGTCTCCATGGTTAAGAGGA
>OVAN01009827.1:0-16478 GCA_900406275.1 Anastatica hierochuntica | reverse complement strand
TCTTATAGCCACGAATTGAAAACGTGGCTATATCCGTGTTTTTTACTAGTGAAAGATGATTAGCACTTTTTTGAGATTTGTTTATATTTTCACTCTTCTCTTTACCATTGTCGTCGCAGCTATTGGTTATTTACTAAGACTTTCTAATACTAAGTTTCAACTTATATTTCTTAATTAAATTTAGATGGTAGAACCTTAATTGCCACACAAAGATAGAACCATTTTTTAATTTTCTTTTATAGTTGACATTACCTTCCATTTCTAACAGACCATCTTTATTTTAGTTTCGATCAGTGAAAGAAAAATCAAATCCACTTTGTTATATGAATAACCTACAATTTGTCACTCTTGTTAGGATTAACAAACAAGAATGTTTAACAATATCAAATATTGATTCCTGCGAAGAATGTGAGGACCGGTGCGACCGCGTTAGTTTCCTGCCTCTTTGTGTCGTTTTCTATCCAGTAATCGAATGCTACTGTGGGGATTATGAATTTCCATATCATCAGAATATCATGTAATACTAATAAAAGACATCGTTGTTATTGCTAAGTGCTTTGGATGCTTTTCTACCGTCATTTTTTGGTAAAATGCTTTTTATCTTATCAGATTTAATAAGTGTTATGTAGTATGTTTCTTTGATGACTTGGTTTATAATGCTTTTTTATCTTATCAGGTTTAATAAGTGTTATGTAGTATGTTTCTTTGATGACTTAGTTTAACGAGTTGAAAATCTTTGATGACTTGGTTTAACGAGTTGGAAAGTGAGCTTTATGCAAAATTATGTTTCAATCTTCAATCGTTATTATGAGTTTGAAAAGGTTGTTATCTAACGTGTAATCGACCCCAAAGTCAATAAAGGATGTATACAAGGATATCTAACGTGTAAAAAACCTCAAAGTTAATAAAGGATGTATATAAGGATATTATATATTAAGTATGAAGTTATTTTGCACCAAATTAAAATAAAGCACCAAAATTTGATGTCAATTTCAAATACATGGCACAAACAATAGACCATCATTTAATTTTCTTATACAATTCACATAATCTTTCATTACCAATAAATAATATATATCTTAATTTTAATCAGTGGAAGACAAATCAATCCACTTTAGTTTATTATATGAATAACCTACAGTTTATCACTCTCATTAGACAAACAAATAACGTTTAACAATACCTAGCATTGATTCTTGCGAAGAATGTGAGGAGCGGTGCAATGTTTCATTTATGATTTGGTTCAACGAGTTGAAGAGTCAGCTTTTTTAAAAACTGTTTTTTAATCTTCAATCATTATTATGTGTTTGAAAATGTTGTTATCTAACGTGTAAACAACCTCAAAGTTAATTAATGTGTAAAAGAAATATGTAGACAAGGATATTGTTTGTAACCAACACATGTGACATTTACAGTTTATAATGAACTTTAGGCATACCTCTAGCATCTTCTCCATGTCCCTGCACGGATTCCACAAAGTCTTCCTCGAGTGGTTCACTGTTGTCGAATGAAATCTCTTGCTCCTCTCTCTCTCCCTTTGATTCCATGTACCAATTATCGGGGAACAAAGCCAACTAGATATCTAAAATTGAACTAATACCATCTTTTTGCTTTGTCAAACATTGGCAATCTACACCTAAGGCTGTCAATATTTCTATGATTTTCTACCACATGTTCCATTTTTTTTGCAGTCAAGAGTTAATGTCCTGGACTTCCACAATTTGTATGTAGTTTCATAATTCGTTGGCTTTAGGTTCTTTTTTTCTCTTCCACAAAAAAAACCTTCGTCAAAATATCTTACAAGCATCTACTATTTTCATTTCCTGACATTTGAGAGATATTTTTTTTTCAATATATCAAAGAAGTTAAGAATAAGTCTGATTAGACTTTCCATAATGGCAGTTATTTATCTCTCCAATTACACTAGATGGAGATTTAAAAAGCAAGCAGCACAAAAATATAAGTTAGGTAATCCAATCTATTAGTGACTACATGATGGAGCGTCATTGAAAAACAAAAAATTGTCAGTTTATACTTGAACAAAGATCGGTAAGTAGATTAATCCATGAAATTAGAAGTATAAAAACCTCTATAAATTAATATTTTGAAATTTACTAATTAAATTCTTCAGTATAATGATTCACAAGGATATTTCATATCTCTACCCACACCACTATAAATGAAGGTAGGCCACGGATAGGTTTTGAAGCCATCTCTTCATCACCGTAGTCCAGTGGTTGAATGAGTGAACACCTTCTTTTAGGACAACTTCCAAATCATTCTCGTGATCGAAGATGAGATGAAAATTCTCTCTTGACAACGTCAAACCTCTTACCCTTTCCTATATATGTCACTTCCTAAGCATATCAAGGATGATACATGACATATTTTCACAAGTTGGAATAAGAGTTCTTCCCATAATACTCAACTTGTTTCTCTCTGATGAGCTATATTGCGGCAAGTTCGGTAACTCATAATTTTCATTGTCTTCCTCCAGCTCCATTTCCATCATTGCTCGATCGATTTTCGATGACATTTGCATACCAACTTTGAACTAATTTCACAAATCAAAAGAAGATTTTGAAGATAATGGTTAACAAACCCTAGAATATTACGAAAAGGATGAAGATTTTGTTAAAGTGATAAAGATAAGGACAAGGGTAACTTAGATATTGGGAGAAAAAAGCCAAGAGTGAAAGACTCTAATGGAGATAGAGAGCTAAACCCAAATACAAGGGAGTCATGCATGCAAATCTATGATTTTAATCAATATTTTATCTTAGTTGGATACAATATATATTTTCATCTTTTTTTTTTTTTTAATATCAAATCTAAACATATATAAAAACACATGTTTATTCATATAATATTTTTCTTTAAATACAAATTTAGAAATAGTGGACAATGTTCATATTTTAAATATGTTATACTGCACAGAAACATAGAATATAATATTATATTTTTTGTACAATATGTTATTATGTCCTATTCAGAAACAAATGGAATAAACGTTATACTATATTAATTCTTACATAAACTAATTCCAATCTTAAATATTAAACCTAAAACAAAAAATCAAAACTCAAACATAAGACATAAAGATTTTAAGCTACAAGGATAAATTCAAAACATGAAAAATATTGTTTAGCATCAAAGTAGAATGAGATCTATTGCATCATATATAGAAAAGATTTGGTAAAATGATATATTATATTATTACCATATCTCTACGTAAAACAATTTTTTACTTAATACATTAAACCTTATAGCAAAAGTTTTAACTCTAATCTGAAACATAAGTTTCAAACTATATAAATAATATCAAAACATGAAGTAGTGGTCATTATAAAAATAATATTAAATACATTGCATTGTATATAAAATATTTTTTATATAAAGTTGAACGCATTTAACATAGTTTAACAATTAAAATAATGATAATTTATCATATTTTACATGCATGTGCCATTATTAGTTTAAATTGTGACATGTGTCACCATCAACGTAATAATATAAATTAATATAAATTTTCATATTATTAGTTATTTATTTTTTTATAAAAGACAAAATAATAATAAAGGAGAATTGCGTTAGAGTATTTTAAAATGGAAATTATATATCGAAGAAACTAAGTTAGAGGAAAAAGAAGAAATATAATAGAGACATTCATTGTATGTTCTAGATAGGATCTTATGTAGTCCTTTGTAGAAAGTTACTTTGAAGTATCCTCCTTCATATCTACAATTTTCAAACATACCTGATGAGATCAAGTTTCTTCTCATTGTAGACATATGCCTCACATCTGTTAGCACCACCACCGAATTGTCTGGATTGTTAATTTGATCTTACCTATATATGTGGCTTCACCATAGGTGTTATTACTCATCAAGACCATCCCTACTTTAAATTCCACAAACTTGTATAACAAATTTTTGTTAGGTGTTATATGGGAAGTGCAACCAGAATCTAGGATCCACTCATGTTTTGTGTCTTGAATGTTGACATTGAGAACCAATGGCTATTGGTTACTTTGAGCAATATTTGTAGATCCCTATGTTGATTCTAAAATCTCTTGTTCTTTCTCTCAAGACAATCTCTCTTCCAATGACTCTCCTTACCACACATAAAACACCCTTTATTGTTTTTGTTTTCTTTTTAGTTATTTTACCCCCTGACTTTACTCTTATATCTTCCTCTCCATTGCTGATTGTTCTTCTTTTCATGTATGTCTTTGGATTCAACATTCAACTCGTTTGTTTGATTCTTTGTGATATTCCCACTTTCAAGGAATTATTTATCCTTAGATCAAGCAGAGCTGGTTACTTCACGCAAGCCAAGTGCCTCTTTCTCATACTTTGAAGTTTCTTTGAGTTGGTCATATTTGTTTGGTGAAGAACTCAGTAGTAGGATTGCTTGAGCCTCTTCAGATATGGTGGCTCCCAAGTTTTCCAAATGTGAGACTGGCATTAGAAAGTTAGCTACATACTTTAAACTCATTCATTTTGAATGTATAGAACTTGATTCGTAGTTAGATTTTACTAGGCAATGAAGAATTCATGTAGAGACGGTCTAAAGTTGTC
Organism: Anastatica hierochuntica; assembly: GCA_900406275.1. Classification (NCBI taxonomy): domain Eukaryota; kingdom Viridiplantae; phylum Streptophyta; class Magnoliopsida; order Brassicales; family Brassicaceae; genus Anastatica; species Anastatica hierochuntica. The sequence goes on along the minus strand of OVAN01009827.1, from coordinate 11,898 downwards.
TGCATGTGAGTAGTTATTTAACAATGTATTATTTTTCTGAGAGCTCTGTCACATCAGGAATCATGATGCTTTTAGCTTTTTCAGACTTTTCAACTTTGACTAGATCATTTTTTCTTTCTTTCTAAAGATGTTTCTTCTACACCTTTTAGACTATCTTTTTTTATGATTATGTTTCACCTTTTGCAATTGGTTAATTAGGCCAATGCTCTTCATCTCTTAAGATGTCTTTAAACCCAAAGTCATTGAAGTATGACATCATCCTAATCTTTTCACATATGAATGTCATCTTTACCATCAAATCTTTCAACATCCACCTTTGTGCTTAATATCTCGATATCAACCATCTAGGTTTATTAATTAAACAGGCTATTAACCAGTTACTTAGATGTCCAGAACCTAAAAGTATATTATGGATCTAGAACTTCAACCGATCATTTTTCCTTCTTCTTTCTTTTTTAGGAAAGAAAACAATCTATCTTCAAATCTTTTAGACAAGAACTTGACGCACACTATAAAGATGATATACCATGTGTCTTCGTTAAGTTAGATTATGACATGTGTCAATTTAAAATGTAGATTTTATAGAAATTTTTTTATATTATTTAACTCTTAAAAAATGCAAAACAATAAAAAGACATACATAATTATTATTTTAAAATAATTCCTTAAGTTTGTTCATTTTATATTCTATTTTTTTGTTTTATATCTATTTTGTACCAAAAATTAATATGAAATCTAAGACTGAAAAAACGTAAAACATTGCAATTTACGGTTAAATAGTTTTAAATAAAATAAGTATAAAAACGTGTCTATATATTAATAAAACTGGATTGATTTTAGGCTATATGAAATTTAAAACTTATTTTCAGATTTTCATAATTTATCTAGGGAGTATGTTTTTCATATACTTTAATCATGCTAGATTTTTTAGATTTTCTTTATCATAAAGTACAAAATTATTTTTGATAATAAAACATATATAATAATAGTAAATCTAATTATAAGGGTTAAAAATTTTTAATATTATAACTAAATTTTGAACATATTTTATCCGTATTATAAAGCGGGTCCTAATTTAGTTTAATATAAAATTGAACAAAAAAAAGTTTAAAATATAAAATATTTCATATCACATATTAAAGCCATTTTGCCATGATACCCATATTGTAGTATTTATTCGGCACACTGACTTATTTTTAGTAAAAGAAAGAAGTTCTAAGCTTCACATATGCAAGCTCCTCCACAATAAGGAAAATTAATATAAACATAATGCATAATTTTGTTATTATTTATCTTGTCCCACAGTCGTCTCCATTCAACGAGGTCCCTTCATCATCTTCATTAGGTAATAATCCCCCGCCCGAACCGGTGGAAACCTGAGGCAATAAATTTTTTTTGACAAATCAACATATTTTATCGAAGAGATGCAGTTCACGGATAAATTCTCTTTCCGGATATTCAAATAGGCCGAAAGTAAAGGCTTATATCCGTGTCTGGTGTCCAAGAACAATGTAAAGTAGTTTTGCGCAGCACGTGGAATTCGTAACTTGTTAGAGTCATGAGACTCGATAACAAAGTTTTGAACAAGTTTTATAACTAGGAGAGTTGTGATTATACATACCTAGGAGGGGATGTTTCACTACAACAATTCTCGAAGCACTCCACAACAGAGTCTGGGTCTGAATGCATAAATACAACCACCTTCATAGTAAAATTAAAACTAAACTTAATTACACGATGATGATCAGTGACTAATTTGAGCAACGTTAATGTATTGTATTCGTACCGAGTAACGTTCTTTTCCCACACACACCACTCTATGCAATGTTGATCTAAAACAACCACAAAATATTCATAATTAAATTAATACCTAGCTTGATTGAAACTGCATAATCAAAAGACTATAATTTTTTTTTCGAGGTACCGGAAAAGACCATTAGTCCATCTCTCCATAAGGTCACCGATGAAGACAACAAAAGCACTGTGGTTTTTACAAAAAGTCCTCATGAGTTTTAGAACAATCAGTGTCAATATAAGCATTGGTCTATTAAATTGTAATATGGCTTAGTTTACCCTTTAACTTCAGGGACATCTTCCCAAACGTTTGGTTCTTTGTCTTTATCTCTGCAAACCTTAAATTATATAAAAATTGTTATAGCTAGGAAAAAAACTCTCAGTTTTGGTAAGAAACTATGAGAGATGAATAAATACTTGAAGCCCTGGAACTCCATATGTATCAAGAAAAGTTATCATTCCGAAATCATTATGTGGAAATGTTGCATATGTTTCTTCTTCAAATGAATTCAACTCTCCTGTAATGTGACAAATTAAGAGGGAATCTGGTAGTGAAATTAATAAAACACTTAAAACTAGCTAGCATTGAACTGTTTTTTTTTTGTCTTAATCTGCAACACATTTTCCATCAATATTGTTACAAGATTTTGGTGAAAGACCTGGATAGTGGTTGAGGCGAACAACCGGTGCTTCATCACTAAAGGCTCCCACTCTTTCAAACACGTTCTCCTCCAAATTCAATGCCAAAGCCATTAGTCCAAGCAATTTCCTGCCGACATCCCTAAGAAGCAACAAAGAGTATTAAACAACAAAAAATCCTAAAAGCAACCCCATATACAAGAACAACGAGTTCATTAGCCGTATCAAATTCAGATCAATCTTTCGCTGTATCTTTTTTTAGGTATATTCGATACCCAATAAATTAAATTCAAGTCAATTATTCGCACTTTTCCGTCTACTTTAAACCGGTAAGCATAAGCAAAAGAGCTTCAACCAAAACATATATAAGCAACTTTGAAACTACTCACTACTACTTAGCTTACATGATATTTTTATAGTAGCATTCCATAGTCTCCTTCCAAAGCGGCAAAAGGTCTAACAAAAAACCATAAAAAAGATAAACAATATAAAACGTACAAAAGAAGAATAATATTAGTATTATCCAATAAGCTAGATTTTACCTTGAGAAGGCCACTGGTTAGGGTATAATTGAGCGGCAAATCCTTTGGAAGATCCAAAAGTAAACATCTCCTTGGAACCAGCTGCAAGCAAGTATGTGCTAGAGAAGTTAGATTCACACAATGTTCTTTTGTGAATATATATAAAAGCACGAACTAAAATTAAATAACCTTTATTAGTCGTGGGAAATTTCAAAGGTGTGTAACCTCGCAAAGAACGAACATCCATCACCATCTTCTCATGAAGAGGAAGAGAGAACAAGTTCTTGCTCTGCCTTAACACTCCTTCCATCATCTCTATGGAAACGCCATGATTCGTCACATAGAAATAACCATGATCGAGACAAGCCTAAAAGTTGGTAACACTAAGTTTTTTTTTTCTTTCTTCTGAGAGTTGAGAGTATTAATAAAAACAAACAAACTTGCCATTTTACTCCAAAAAGAAGAAGAAGAACCTGACGAATGAGTCGGGAAGTAGAGATCTTATCTGGCGAAGAAAGATCGATGATCGGAAGTTTTAAATCCGTGCTCATTGTGTTCATCTGCTTCACAGTATAAAGTCAACTCCTGAGTGGTTGTTCTTTCTTGGTTTGGGGAAAATATTTAATGGGTATATATGATTTTTCGTGCACGTTTTGCATGTGGATATTATTGTATTATGCAAGAAAAGAGAAGATGAAATCAATACCACATTGTCTTTGCCGACAACTCTCAGCTTCTACTCCAAACTATAGTAGATGGGGCTTTAGGCCCATTCCAGTTACTATGCTTCTTCTGATTTAATTTGCTTTGAAACTATTACACAAAGACATAAGATGGCTGTTGTGCATACACAACACCAGAGTTAGAAACCCAACATAGAGACTCTAAGGGCATCTCCATCCATAAACCTTTCAAAAAATCCTTAACTATTCAACAAAATTTTCGGCCAATCACGGACCGCCACGTGTCCGTGAATAGTTAAGGATCAATCCTTAACTAAGGTATTTAAGGATTTCTCTCTCCAAAAATCTTTAACTATTCACGGGTGGGACCCGTGAATAGTTAAGGACTTTCGGGTTAAGAAACTCCGAATGGAGATGCTCTAAGTTAAAACTGATTTTATGAGAAATACTTCAAAAGAAACTTGCAGAAAGACAAAGAACCGCGGTTACCCAGAGGTTAGTGATGATTCATGATTTCTTGACGCCCCATCATTGTTCGAACGAACACACCTGTGGACCTTTAATAACTACTCAACCACTAGACTAAGTTAACATTGTTTGTTTCTTAATGTCCTTAATTTATAATAAAAGTCTGATGCCTAAAGCAAGAGCTTTGCTTGCTTTAGGTCAGGGACGACCTTGTTTCTTGTATTTGTAGTGTTTTGGAGCAAAATGGAGCTACCTATAACTAATATTTTTTGGAATATAACTAAGGTTTTTTAGAATATACTTTTTGGAATATAATTATAGTTCAAGTATTTCGAATCCCAATTCGATTATCTATTCAAGTCGGGTTTGGTTCTGTGTTGGATATTATGTTGGCTCCGCTACATATAGTTCAGTTTGGATTCGATTCAGGGTACTTTACCCATCAACAAGCAAGACTCTATCCATCAACATTGCATAGAGAAAGCAGAAGCACACTATCTGAACATCGTTTTTGAAGCTCTATGTAAGCACTAAACTTCGAAAAGAGATACAAAGAAAGTCATGCAGTGAAAGCTTTTCGGTAGATGTAAGATTTGGTATCTACTCAAGCAAGATCATTTCTTGAAACCAGAAACAAGAATCTGACGAAAACATTCAAGAAAGATTTAAACGTTATCGTTATTTTTCCGTTTCGATTATGATCTCTCTGCAATGTTTAATCTTCTGAGGATGTCACATCTAATTTAAGAAGATGGAGTGTGTGACATCAAAACACAATAAAACCAAAAAAGTCTCATACTAGCTTAAGTCCCCAGCTCATATCCTCACAATGTCTCACATGAGGTACTACTTTTCCCGTGTCGATTCCCGTTTTCGCTTTACAGTCGTAGAAAGGAGGCGCGTGGAAACAAGGCTCCATTGACATAGCCCGACCACACGCAGGATTAGGAGCTGTACGGTTCTCGGGTTTATATAGTATCCAAGGCTTTAAACCTCCAAGACCTTGAGCTACATATCCAAACGTTGACCAAGCACTAGTCACAAGATTATCTGTCATGCTCAAAAGGTACATTTCCGCAAGGGCTTTTCCGTTATGCATCTTTTTCTCCGTCTGCTGATAACCTTCTTGGCTTGGCTGGTGAACACCGATGATTTCACCTGTTGATGTAGGATATTCCCAGTACATACTCTTCAGGTTCTCGGAGTAACCCGAGCTCAAAGATGTGACAAGCACAGCTTTGAGTTTGGGACTTTTAACTTGGCGGCGGGGTCTTTCTACTAGTGTGTCTACTTCAGGCAGAAGTTTCTCTTTTTGGGTACAAGCTGAAATCTGATCCATCACGTGCTGAAATGGTCCCGCCCCTACATCAAAAACTCTTACTTGAATCCCGATTTTCTCATCCGCGTGCGATAAGTAAGCTTCGTAGTACCTCGCGACTAAGCCCCATACTTGATTTGTTGGGTGAAAAAGATATCTACCCAAGTGATGAAAGACGGTTTCTTTCTGCGGGAATAGCTTGTTTAGCTCTTCATCGAAACCCGGGATCAGCCATAGAGAAGGAACAAAGTAGTTGTCTGTCTTGACGATCAACCAAGGGACTTTCCCGAGTAGAGTTTGGTCTCCTTCACAGAAGAACATCTTATCATGATCTCCATAGTCATGGACAAGATGAAGATAAAGGTGAGACGGGGTTTTCACTGTATCGATCGCCTGATTCTTTAACATATACCCGTAGCAACGAGAGGATTCCTGATTCAACCCATCAAACTGATTTGTCATAGGGAAATCTAAAGGCAGTAACCAAGACATACCGAGAAACGGCTCGCAAAAGAGATCATTCATGTCTTTCCCTCTGTCAACAAGCAAGACTCTATCCGTCAAAAGCGCATAGAGAAAAACTGAGGCTAGAGAAAGTATCCTGTTCCCTAACCCGCTAAAAGAAACCCACACAACATATTTGCATTCCCCAGATCCTTCAATATGCTCTTGATCAAGCTGCTTTACAGCTTTCTTGTAAGACTCAGTACCCGGACCACAACGCTTGTGAAGCATTTCGTAGTTTCTAAGCTTCGAAACGAGATATGGAGACGGCTTGTAAGGCGAAGCTTTACGGTAAAGTCCTGACTGATACCTACTGAGACAAGAGTTTTCATCAAACCCAGCAGCTAGTAATCCTCCAAGAAGCTTATCTGAGTAATTTGAATCTACAAAACAAAACAGAAACAGAGCAAAAAAAAGGTTTAATCTTGTCGAACAAAGACTCGATTTTTATGGAATTTTGATGAAATTTCGAACAAGCAAATCAACATAGAGCAGATTAGTCTCCATTGAACAATCAATACTGAAGAATAAAAGCTAAGATCTTGTTCGTATATGAAGTGAAGATCTAAACAAGTAAAGGTCAAGACTTTGACTTCGAAGAGCAAACACAAAGCAAAAACAAAAGATCTGTACCGATGGTAGTAACATTGGAGTGATCTCCGCCGTCAAGAACTCTTGCATCGGCGAAACCCATTGTCCGATTTGGATCAGATGGGTGGTGATGGAAGATCATTGAGAATGCTAATAACACAGAGAAGAGTATCAAGCAAGTAGTGAAGGTTCTAGTGAGCTTCATCGTGCCGGAACTGAGAAGTAGCCCGGAGAAATCGACGGAGTTTGAAACTCCGGTGGTGGGTTTGACCGGAGCCGATCTCCTCCGGTAAGGATTCTGATCCATTAGTTTGCTATTGGCGAAGACAGTCGTCGTCACCGACTTCATTATTACTTTAGTCAGACATGTCTCCACGACTTTCAATGAGTTTTAGTTGATTGAATACAATAATTTCAATCGAATGCCCTCTAACTTCTACATTATTACCTTTCAAACTGAAAACTTTGTAATATGCTGTATTTGACCCTAATATAATTTTTTTTTTTACATCAATAAAACACAGACTCTAAGAAGACTATGCACACCACGTTGGTATTTGACCCTAATATAATAATTTTCTCTTTTTTTGGCTATAGTTTGTGAGTTTGATTCGGATCCCGTAGACAGTCTACCTTATGCCAGCATTTAAATCTTCTTCATGGTTATGATCAGATTGATTAGGATTATCTTTCTTCTTATCGTTTCGTTTCAACCTATACCTACTTCTCAGAAAGAACTTTTTAAGTTGTCACCGAGAACAAAAGATTTTGTTTTTCATAAAAATGGTGAGAAAGGAAGAGTTGCACAATCGACAACTCAAAGTTACAATCACTGATGGCATAAGAGACATATTTATACTCATATTTGTAAATAACCTAAAACACGTGGGCTTACTAATCTTCATTTCATTGGGTTTGTTGGACTTGTATTGATATTGTCTAATAACACGATGACAAGTAGTTCTTTTAATTTCATTAGAAACAGTTTTCAAATCGTAGTTCATGAGATGTGTAATCACCGACCACATACTTCTCTCGGCTTAATTCTAACTAATAAAATAATTTTTGGACAAACTAATAAGATAATTAAAGAGCAATATCTTTTACTACCATTAAAAAAAAACTATTTTCCAAACTTACGAGAAATTGTTTGGTTAAAGAGCAATATCTTTTACTACTTCAATATCGTTTTCCGAGCCTGCTCGCCATCGATCTTCCCGCGCCGTAACTCCGAGCTGCCGTTTGCGTGAATCTGCGGCTCTTCCGCTCCGTTTTCGTCGGCCGTGAGGTAGATTCCGCGCTTCGAATCCCGTTGTTCCATTTTCGCATTTTCGTAGTCATTTCCCGTAGTTAGATCATTTTCCGTAGTTTTTCGTGCCCGTGTTCCGTAGTTTCCATTTATGAAAACTTTCCATTTTGGCAAGTCCCAATTTGGAAATTGTCTATTTTTGAAAAGTTTTCTTTTCGAGAAAGTTTCTAATTTGGGAAGGTTACCTGATTTAGAAAGTTTTCATTTCTGGAAGTTTCCATTTATGCCAGGTTTCCATAAATGGAAAGCTCTCCTTTTTAGGCAGGTTCCGGATAGAGGCCTAATCCGAGTTCCTTATTGGTTCAGGTCAAGAAGTCCCGTAGCAGGTTCACAAGTTCATCCGCATCCGTCTTCATCTGCATCTCAGGCTAAGGTGAGGAGCTAAACTCGTAGTTATCCCCCCGTAGAACTGGTTTAGGATGTTTTCTCTGGTATTATAGATTTAACGCGTCTTGCTTGATAGTCATGTTTGAGTGTCGAGTCAGTCCTGTTTGTTGATTGAGCATGATAGGTCTAAGTTATTCTCTTAGTGTTTTAAGATGTTCTGTATGAGATTGGTGTGTGTGAGAAGGAGAATGTGTTCGCCTCTGGAGATGAAAAGAAAGCCATGGAACCATATATACAGGTTAAATTGAAGTGAAGGAAGTTCGGTCACTGTAGTGGTTCGCATGTTATAGAGTGTGGTGCCCGAGGCTTTGTCTAAGGCATCTTTGTATTTGTATGTCATGTTTGCTTATGGTACATTAGGTGCATGTTTGGTGTTAAATGTATGCTGGCTTAGAAGGCATTCTAAGTCTTTTCTTCGGTATTGCGTGTTTAGCAACTCACCCCTTCGCTGAGTGATTCCCCTGTCACTCACCCCTCTCTCTCCCCTGTCCCTCCCCTCTTTGTTTTGCAGGTAAGCATGACGAGTAGCCAGAGGATGATGACCGATTCGGTGTTCGTTTTGGCTGTCGAGTTATTTTAATAAGTTTTCCGCAATTGTTTGCTTGGCTCAATTCCATTTTCGGTTATGTTGAACTCTTGGATTTATGATGCTAGTTGTTAAGAATTTTGTTGGTTTAATTAATAAACGGTATTCGGTTTTGAGGACTATGTCCTGATTCAGGTTTGAGGATTAAATTTTTGTTAGATGCTCTGATGGTGGAGTGCGATTTAGTTTTTTGCGGATAGCATGTGCGAGAGAGACCCTAATGAAGAAGATCCCGAGTGCTGGTGGTTTAGCAGATAACATGCTCTGGGACTTGACAAGACAGAATCGTATGTTATACAAATAGTATCGGTTGAGTTTTTCTGAACTCAAAACTCTAATACGATGTTAGTGAACACAAGCTCACAAAAAAAAAGAAGAAGAAAGACGATGAAATGGGAAAGATTATGTTATTGATTTGACTTGTTTGTTACGGTGATTAAGAACACATTCTTATAGTATGACTGTATTCGGTTTACAACTTTACATCAGACAACTAAACCAAACATTCAATCTGAGTATCGGTTTAACTAAACCAAAATATTAAAATGTAGTTTAATAATTATTTTTCTTTTTTTTGATCAACTATAATTATTTTTCTAATTTGAAAGTAATAGTAATAAAAGAAAAATTTCTCACCTGAATTATTACTTTTACTATTAATTATGAAAAACAACTATAAAAAAAAAAGAATAATAATAAATTAAAAATGATCCATTTATAACTATAATATAACTTGTTTTTTTGCTTATTACTGTTTATTAATTAGTATAATACTTTTCTATGCATTTTTACGATGAATATTTTTCTCATGAATTGATAAAATGTAACTTACTATCGAAACAATAATTAAAGAGGACTATTTATCATTTAGGGTTGGGCACTAATACCCGTTACTCGTCTTCGATCCGTGATCCGTCCCGTACCCGATCCGAGAAAAAGGTACCTGTGGTTTTTGGATCGGATAAAAGGTATCATATTTCTATTACCCGCAGGTAGGGGTGTCAAAATAAGTAAACCAAACCAAACCAGCTCATATCCAAAGAGATTGTGAGCTAAATGGATCATGGGTTAACCCAATCCATTTAGCAAATGGTTTGGATCAACTCATAACTCATTAAAATTAATGGGTTAGTGGTTTTAATGGTTTACCATTAATTTTTGATTATATAAAATAATTAAAAATAAACTAATTATCATTATACTATAATTATAATCATCATAAATATTATTATAATAATCATCATTGATGAACTCACATTTTTTACGGGAAAATTATCGAAATACGCTAAAAGCGGGAAAACTAACACTTTATGTTTTTTGCGGAAAAAAATAGGAATTTACGTTTTGGGCGGAAAAATATACAAACTTACGTTTTTGGTGGGAAAATCGACAGAATTTAAGTTTTTGGCGGGAAAATCGACGAGTTTACTTTTTGCGGGTAGATAGATAGACTTACGATTTTAGCAGAAAAATCAACGGATTTACGTTTTTTGATGGAAATCGATAGACTTACGGTTTTAACGGAAAAATCAATGGATTTACGTTTTTGGCGAGAAATCGATAGACTTACGATTTTGACAGGAAAGTCTACGGACATACGATTTTGAGGGGAAAATCGACGGACTTGCGATTTTGGCGGAAAAATCGACGGATTTACGGTTTTGGCAGGAAAATCGACGGATTTACGTTTTTGACGGGAAAATCAACAGACTTACAGTTTTGGCGGGAAAATCGACAGATTTATGTTTTTTGCGGGAAAATCGATAGAATTATGGTTTTGGCGGGAAAATCGACGGAATTTACGTTTTTGGCAGGAAAATAGAAGGGTTTACGTTTTTTGCGGAAAAATCGACAAACTTGCGGTTTTGGCGGAAAAATCGATGGACTTACAATTTTGGCAGGAAAATCGACGATTTACGTTTTTGGCGGGAAAAACGACGGAATTTACGTTTTCGGCGGGAAAATCGATGGGTTTACAGTTTTCGCAGAAAAATTGATGGACTTGTTGTTTTAGCATAAAAATCGATAGACTTACGGTTTGTGCGAGAAAATCGACAAACTTGCGGTTTTGGCGGAAAAATCAACCGACTTGCGGTTTTAGCAGGAAAATCGACCGACTTGCGATTTTGGCGGGAAAATTGACCGACTTGCGTTTTTTGCGAGAAAATCGACCGACTTGCGATTTTTGCGAGAAAATCGACCGACTTGCGGTTTTGGCGGGAAAATCGACCGACTTGCGGTTTTGGCTGGAAAATCGACCGACTTGCGGTTTTGGCAGAAAAATCGACCGACTTACGGCTTTGGCGTGAAAATCGACCGACTTGCGGTTTTGGCGGAAAAATCGACCGACTTGCGGTTTTGGCGGGAAAATCGACTGACTCGCGGCTTTTGGCGAGAAAATCGACCGACTTGCGGTTTTGGCGGGAAAATCGACGGACTTGCGGTCTTGGTGGAAAAATCGAGGAATTTACGTCTTTGGCGGGAAAATAGACAAACTTACGGTTTTGATGGAAAAATGGACAAATATATGTTGTTGGCGGTAAAATATACATACTTACGGTTTCAGCGGAAAAATTGATGGATTTACTTTTTTGTCGGGAAATCGATGGACTTACAGTTTTGGCGGAAAAATCGTCACATTTATTTTTTTGACGGAAAAATTTATAGACAGACTTATGGTTTTGGCGGAAAATTCATAAACCATTTCAATCCAATGATGTATTTGAAGATAATGATATGATGATGACTATGATGTTATAATGATGATGACAATGATAATTGAATGATGATGTGGCATATTGAAGATAATGAGTTAACCCATTAGAAACCATAAATCATTTCAATTCAATCCATTTCAACCCAAACCATTTAACTCTTTAACCCATTTGATATATTAATCCATTATAACCCAAATAATCAATCCATTTGGGTTTATGGATTGGATTGGATTGGATCAAACTGATGCAATATGGGTTGAGCATGGAGCTGAATTTGGGCTAATTGGTATAATCCATGAGGTGTTGGACAGAGAGAAGCATATGGATTCCAGAAAAATCATGTTGGACTTTAATATCCATGAAGATGATGTCTTTGGACAA
>OVAN01009826.1:5411-16084 GCA_900406275.1 Anastatica hierochuntica | reverse complement strand
TGACAGCTTCTTCTTCTTGTTCTTTCAATTGCCGTCAGAATGACGTATTATTTGCATATACTCTCTTCTCAACTTCCTCTTGGCTCTTGATTCTCTTTATTTCTTCACCATTTAAGTATCAAGAATCCATCATCCCAAGCTCTCAAGTTTCTCATCCAAAGGTTGTACCTACAAATGCAAAAGAATGCAATGCAAAAACGAAAATCCTAAACTAGACTCAACTTAGAAACTTTATGAATTCTAACACCTAAATGCATTATATGCAACCTAAATGCAACTAAAACACATACTAAATGATGCAAAAAATGCGTTAAATTATGAACACATCAATTATTTGTATATTAAAAGTGATTTCAAGTCGAACAATGTATTCTTGAGAAATTTGGAGTCATTTGGAGCAAACGTCAGTTTTTTGACAGTTTCGATGCATCAAAAAGATAGTCCAAGATGGAGGCCTTACCCTCAATAGAATTTGATGAAATTTTGATATCAACTACTATTTTGAGTTAGGCTTCAAATGTAGTTGGTTTCAAATAAATTGGATCCGTGGATCAAAAGTTATATTCGTTTTAGTGAAGAGTGGTCTGTTTGCCCTAAACTTGGAATGTGTCCAGAGTGAACTGTGACCGAGTTTTGACAAAAATGTAGCACTAACCGGTGCCACAAATCTCCCTGACTGGTTGGCAAACATTTTAGCGCTGGTATGGGCTCAAAATCAACCTAAACCAATCCCTAGCCATTCTTGACCCCAACTTAATTCTAAACCGACTTTTCTTGACCTAATACGATATATACTTGTTTTTAGCCTTTTGTGGAAGGAGAGCCACCACTTTTAGGGAGAAAATAGGCTTTAGGAGGCAGAGAACACGTGCTATTCATTCTCCTTCAAGAGATTTAATTTTAAGCGTTTCCAAGGAGAAGATCTCACTTTGTAATCGATAATGCTAAGTTTTTAAACCTTTTTGCTCTTAATTAATTTATGTTTACTACTTATATCTCGTGTATACCTACTGTTATAATTATATTTGAGTAGTTTACATGTTGGGTTTAGGGTTTTTCAAAGGTGATTCATGGATTGATTGTTAGGTTGCTAGATTTGGTGATTTCCTTAGGGTCCTTCATCTAGATTTTCAATTGATGATTGCTGCTTGATTAATCGTTTAGCTAGTACCATTTAGGTTTGTTTTACTCACTGAAATTTTTTTTGAATTGCCTTGAGCATTCTGGATGAGAAAAGCGCCGGTCTTCAAGGGAGTGATTTAACCGAGTTTTTGTGAACTATCGAATCTAACTCTATTCTTGTTTATTCACTTGATTATCAATGGGAGTTGAATAATTTAGGTGTTTAGACATCAATAATTGATACTAAGGATATAGATTGATTATCCTTGCATGATTCAAGTTTTAGGCAAACCTATTGAATCGATCTATTTATCTGTTTTATTCGATCCTGGATAACCAGAGATTTCCCCAATGCCCAATGCTTTCTTCTATTGATAATTTGACAATGTTTACTTACTGTTTTTAGTTTGATTTAGTTATAATTTTGTGCCTCACAATCCCATAAAATAAACTCCCATATTTTCGCTTTAGCTTAATTCGATTCTTACAAACTCGTAGTGTGGTTTTTGGTCCTTGTGGTTTTGATCCCTAAGTACTACCACAACCGTTGTGCACTTGCAAAATTTTGTTATTTCTCGGGGTAAAAATTTGAGCACATCAATCATTCAAGATCAAAGAAGTGAAACCATAGGGTGTCGTGGTATTATGGAATCAAAGATTGAGGAGACTTCCCTTAGGAAATCCACCTACCATTTACGCCTCAAACATTATCTTGGAGACATTGACAATCAAGAAGGGAAACAATTCCCTTAGGAAATTCACCTGCCATTTAAAAGGCCAGGAGTCGAGCTAAAAGACTCAAAACAAACGCTTTGTAGGAGGCAACCTACATTGTTTTTTATTTTATTTTTATTCTTCTAGGAATTATTTAGGTGACTAATATTTAGTTTATATCTTTGTAGGATTTTAGAAAAACAAGAATACAAAAAATTTTCGGATTTGAAAGACAACAACAAGGATACCTGAAAGTTGTTTCCACTAGATGACGACATAGTTTACTCTGGTATGTGCCTCAAAAAGGGGCCCCGACCGAAGGGAAGGCTTAAGTGCCTCAAAATCCGTTTTCCAATTTAGGCGAGAAAGCGGATAAAAATCGTTCATACCATCTCTTGGACCATTCTATACACTTATTTGAGATTGGAGAATGATTCGGAAGCCCGCCAATCAATTCAAAGTTCAAATAAAAAATGATTGGGTCAAGTGAAGATATCATGAAAAACCGAAAAGAAACATTTGAGAAAAGCCATCAATTGATCATACTGAAGCATTACAAACAACTGATCGTAAATCTTGGCCAACCTATAAAGTACCAAAAGAGGCAAAAAAAAACCCCGAACATCATTCTTTATAACATATACAATATGATAGGTGATATGCCCGAGAGAAATGGACTTTGAACGGTCAAAATCAAAAGTTGGCCAGACATGGCAATTTTCAGTAGCCGCCAAGCTAATCAACTCAAAAAATCAAAGATGCCCAAGAAAAGTGACCATTTGAACAAAATATCCTGGTTAGAATTTTGATTTGTCAAACTTTAATTTTTGAATAACAATACGTCTTTGCCGGCTAGCCAATGAACTTGTCTAAGCCAAGAGTGTCAAAATTTAGATGAGAATCAAGCTGGCGGAATATAAAATCACCAAGTACTCTCACTAATCTGAAAAACATTCTAAGATCAATACAAAACGAGTACTTAATCCAGTCATAAGAAGTTTCATGAACTCAAGAGCTTCTAATTTTCAAAATTATTTATCTCTCGGCCTAATCCACCATCAACAGATGTTTTTAAGCATGTTGGTCCCATTAGAGGGATCCCAGAACACTCACTGATCAATAAAAAAATTAAATAGACCGCTCTGATTTTGGAAATGACCGAGGAATACAAGTAAATAGGCAAGAAAACATCCCTCTAAGTGGCAGAAGAGCCGTCACCTGTCTCTTCCAAATTGGTTGTCGTGGCCGGTGGTAAGGCCTCCATGCCTCGCCCAATTGCTGCTCCAACTTCTCCCCACCGAGTGACTAACATCCTGGCACTTGTTTTCGCCAAAAATAAGGAGGCGGCCGATGGGAAGCTTTCAAGCGCATGTTGCCTCGTCTGTGCATTTCCACCAGGTGGCAGGCCATTTTACTATGGTTCTCACCAAAATGATGCTTGCGACCGGTGAGAATATGTTCTCAAATTTTCAAATTTCTCATACTTACAAGTTCTGCTACTTCACAAATTTCTTTTATTTTGGCTTGTTCTAGCTAGAATCTTAAGAATTTCGATTAGATAGACTTGTTTCATAGTGATTTACAACTTGAATTGATAATTAGCGTGTTTCCATTTGAATTTGAAATTTCACATCTTGAAATTTTTGAACGTCAAGTAAATCCGAAAATTAGTAGATGAATTGGCTTAATTTGTTTGTTCTAATCCTAATCATTTGTATAAGTAGGATATGCTAGTTATTTTCCATCATTAGACCTTAAAATTGAAATTTTTGTTGATGATTTTCGGCATAGCATGTTACATCCGAAAATTGCTAATTGATTTTGACAAAAAGGAATTATTGCTTGGTTGAATCTTTGTTTTGCCTCTTATATCATTGTGATGTCTAATTGCTAATTACAATTGCATTTTAGATATATATTTTCTTATTGAGTTTTAAAGAGACTTATTGGTTCTTTAAGTGTCTGGTTTTTGTAAAAATTTCTAATCGAGGATGCAAAACCGAAAAAAACATTGAAGAAGGCAACAAAGAGACATGGAAAGAATGATGAAGAATGATGCAAGTGATAGTGAGGAGACCTTGAGTGACACTTTGTAAGAAGCAAATTGAGACTTCTATCTTTGTCATTTAATTTTTATTTTCTTTTTATTGAGTGCAAGGTAACTTCGCGGGGATTTATCCATTACTAACGTCTTTTTCGTTTTTCTTATGTACTTTTTATTTTTGTTGACTCATTTTAATGTTTTTATTGAGTCAAAACATGTATGAAACTATATCTAATGTTGTTGGAGTGTTTTGTTTTTGTGCTAATTTCGTGGTGCTTCTATAGTAGTTATTGGTTGCATATTTTATTGAATGGAAAACTTTTAGTAGATCGATCTACCAAGACGTCCATATCCCTTTAGGACTCGGATTTTTAGTGCTGGTTCCACCCTAAATTGAACTTATTTTCTCATATTGGGGCTTGGTATACTCTACATAGACTCCTCTTCAGGGCTGACACTAAAAATTACTAGTGAGTAATGTCCCTTATATTATTTCTTTCGTTTAGAAAGGATTTAAGTGTCGATGAAATGAGCAAAAGGGGAAAAAAATTTCGTACCCTATAGACTCGTGGAGAGTTAATGAAGAGATCGATGAAAAAGAAATAAAAAAGAGAAAAATAGATCGACGAAAGAATAAAATGATACCCTAGAAAAGTAGAAAAAAGTTGATTCTCAGAGGCTGATAAAAAAGATAAAAATGATACAATAGAAAACTAAAGAAAATGAGCCTTTAATGCAAAAGAATAGAAAAAGACTAAGCTTAACGAAGGTTTAATGTGTTTAGGACCTTGTTTGAGTATGAATCATTAGTTTTTAGATCGATATTTCCTCGATGAGACGACACCTTAGAAATAACAAGAGCTAGTAGAGATGTCGTTTTCGTTTGTGATTTTGGCTCGAATCGGAATGGTTGCTAAGTGAAGGGAAGTACATTGAAGTTAACCTCTGTATGTTGGTGTTGTTGTATGGAGATAACCGAGACGACCCCGAGGCAATGTTTCAGACGACAAATGTATGTTTCCACGTTTTCAAACCTCTTTTTAGTTCTTTGATTTTCTTTGCTTGAGGATAAGTAAGAAGCTAATTCGAGGGGAGTTGATAAACCGTGTTTTTACATTTTAGAGATTTTTATGCTTTCCTTAATCACAAATGGTATATTTCTTATATTTGCAGTGCTTAGAGATATTTTAAGTCAAAAAATTCATTTTGCGGGAATTTGAACCCATTTGGAGCAAAATTCAGTTTTTGGATAGTTTTATATATCTGAAAGATCATCTCAGATGAAGGCCTTTCCTTCAATAGATTTTGATGAATTTTGTACAGAAAATAGAAATATGAGTTATATTTCCAATGAAAGTTTTTCAAGACAATTGGATTAGTAGATCAAAAGATACACCTAAGTTATCGAAGGTGGTCTGTCTTGCGTGAGAGGGAAGTGCGTGCAATATGGAGCTTACCACCTGCCTAGGACAAAAGAATCACACTACCTGGTGCCAACATACTTCTGCACCGGGTGAGAGACAATTTCCCATCGGCATGTTCCAAATAAGTGCCCCCCGACCGGTGGACACATGTTTCGATCCCAAACTAGACCTAAGTCGATCTTTTATGACCTAACCCTATAAATACATATTTTAGAATTTTTTGATGGTAGAGCCACGAATTTTAGAGATAGAATGGACATAGGAGGCAGAGAACTCGTGCAATACTTGTTTCTTCAAGAGATTTTGATTTTAAGTGCTTCTAAGGGAAGATCTCCCTTTGTTATCGTTATCTACTTACTATTTCTCATGTTTACATAGTTTCATGATGAATTTTGAGTAGTTTATTAATTTTTGTAGGGGTTTTCAAAGGGGATTCACGGATTAATTGTTAAGTTATTAGATTTTGTGATTTTCTTAGGTTCTTCATCTAGATTGTTATTTGATGATTAGTGCTTGATTAACAATATAGCTATTGTCATTTAGGATTGAAACACTCACCCAAAGTGTTATTGAATTTACTTGAACAATCTCGATGAGCAAAACCTTGGTATTCACGGGAGAGATTTTACCGAGTTTACGTCAACTATAGAATGTGAACTTTGTGCTTATTTATTCACTTGATTACCAACGGGAGTTGAAAAAGTTAAGTTTTTTAGACATTCAAAATTAATGCTATAACAGTAGATTGATTATCTTTCATGTTCAAGTTCTAGGACTTACCTATTAAATTTGTCGGTCTTTTTATCCGGTTTAATCAATCCATGACAACTTGTGATTTCCTCAATGCCCAATTCTTTTCTCAATTGATACTTTGTCATTGATCACTTGCTGTTTTAGTTTATTTGGTCATTATTTCGTGCGTTACAAATCTCAAACACCAAACATATTGTCACTTTACCTTAATTCAATCTTATAAACTCCTAGTGTGATCTTTGATCCTTGTTGATTTGATCCCTAATTACTACAACAACCGATGTGCACTTGCAACATTATGCAATAACTCAGGGTATGACTGTTTGCACATCAAGTTTTTGGTATTGTTTCTGGATACCAATTCAATTATAGAAGACTTTCAAATTAGGGTTTAGTCTAAAGGTTTTTCATTTTTCATTTTTTAAATTTTTGTTTACTTTTTGTCAGTTCTATTAACTTCTTATGAGATATAAAGGAAAACAAGTACTACATAATTTCTTTTCTTTTGATTTTCAAGGAAGATCAAAATGGAGCTTCAACATCAAACAATTGGAAAATTCAATTCACAAAGTGTCTCTTACACCAACCAGATAGCTCAGGTTTTCGCCTGAGAAAACACTGCAAGCGCACAGAAGTACGTTGTAGTGGTTCGGGATCGAATCCACAGAGACCAAAGATAGCAGAATAATGTAGAATCAAACAACGGGCTAAAGCTAAAAAGATGTCTTTTAAGATGATGCAAATATCAAAAATTAGAAAGCCAAGAAACGCATGCAGCAACAATGGGGTTGTAAATCAATCAAAGAAGTGTTGGGCATCAGGTATTCTCAAGGAAACAATTCATTGTTGATTCAAATTATAGACTAGGAAAAAAGTTTAAAACCGTCTTGAACTCAAACACCAATGAAGAATTGATATACTACCATAGTATCAACTCCCTATGTATCAGAAATCTCGAGACTCACTTCCGTTGACTCTCGATTTCTAATCATGCATTACTAACAGGTCTGATATGTTCACAATTCACTAAAACATTAATTTTAATTGGCTTAAGAAGAATTACTCATATAAGATTCTTTCAAGCATGTGAACAAACACTTTAAGGCGTTAAATTACCTAAGTTCAGAAACTAAGTGATCAGTTTAATTTCATGCATTACGAACAATCATAGATGAAGATACATTAGATTAAATCCCTAATCATGCAATTCTACATCAACAATTCATGAATCTCTATGTGAGAACCCTAAACCCAACGATTAGACTACTCACTCATGATAATTGCAAAAACACATATCAAATACAAGATAGACATGATTGTATTTAACAAAAATAAGAGTAAAAGGGTTCTGAAAGCTTCCCAGATCGAAGTACAAAGATGCTTCTTATCCCTACATTACAAAATCAATCTCTGCTCTCTAAAAGTCTGTAAAAGTGCATCATCAAAGGGAAAACACGAGCTTATGTATTTATATTGTAATCCAGTTCAAAATAAGTTTTGTCTGGTTCTTCGTAAAATCAGTTCGCAAAACGGGACTGGAATCAATCGATCCATGGACATGGATCTTTCGATCGTTGCCAAACTGTCCGAATATTTTCAGCTTTTCACGAGCACTTCCTTCGATACTTGAAATCCATACAAAATGCATTCTTTCCGCACATTCAATCTCGATTCCTGGAAAAACAACAAAAAACAAAAATCCGCGCCAAAAAGATCATAATACATATTAAAAACCATAGATCTCGTGTAAAATCGGTAGTAAAAACTACTAAAATACTGACATATCAAATCCCATTGACTTGAATCTTTGCTTGTCCTCAAGTAAAGGAAACGAAGACTAAGCCTGCGGGAAAAGAAACTCAAAAACCAAATGGATTGCATGCTATCAAAAATCCTTACTTTGCGCTACTTTCGCTTACCATATAAACTCAGAACAGTCAGAACATTCTCCCTAAGAATCGCTGCATAACCTCCCAAGCCCATCCATACTCTAAAATCTGAACTTGCAAACTCAGCTTCCATGTGAATAAGTCTCTTAATTCGTTTAAGATGGGCGTGAAAGTTTTCACCAAAGAACTCATAATCCGGAAATCAGGCTAGGTATTCAAGGCTTTTAGTGGTGAGGCTAGAGTGCTTTGGGTATCAAAAGTTGCGTCAAGTTGCAAGACATTATGCAAAATTGCAGGAGAGAAAGAGTATATTAATATACATGTCCCTTAACTACCCAAGTACAAACCACCATTCAGAAAATAAACCAAATATGAGCATTCTTCAGGGTGAATCCAATCAACAAAATAATATGCAAATGCTAATTTCTAAACCAGATATAGAGAATTTAAAATTAATTTTTGGTTTTTTTTTTCTGAACAAAACTCTAGTTCAAATTAGACACTTAACCACCTAAACACCCAACATCGAGAAATCAGACACTTAGGACCATGTCTAAACCACCTAAAATGTACAATCCTACCTAAGCAATTAGAAGGATCATGTATACCCTATTCTCTCAATTATTTTTACACAAATGAGCACATAAGATGAAAAAGAAATGCATGGAGATTCAAGGAGATAATGTAAGGGTGTGGTAGCAGACTAAAGATGAGTATGGTCAATCAGGATTACTGAAAATGATGGCTGAAAAAGAAATGCGGATGTAATCCTGAATGATAGGGTTTGATTCCTGATATGAATTTCTTGGATCAAAGAATTTAAGTTCATTAGTAAGCCAAATAAGATAGAGTTAAAAACATTCTAGAAAAAAGTTTGAGTTCCAAAGATTTCTGGTGGGGAGTTTGGTCATGAGTTATTTTGGATTGCCAGCGCTAAAAGTCCAAATGAATTGGTTAATGAAAATATAAATAAAGTGCAATGAGCAGACATAATAGTCTAAAATCATCATAAAGCATACACAATCCATAACTGACTCAATAAAAACATAAAAAAGACTCAAACAACACCAAAAGAAAAAGAAAAACATAAGTAACCTCCCTCACAATTATTTCACACCGTCTCGGTGGGAAACAAATCCAAGGAAAGGGTAAGTAGCAAATAAAAATAAAATGAAGATGAAAAGAAACGGGAAAAAGCAAACTTACCTGAAATCGTGTAATATAGCCACGTAAATGAGATAGGGATTGATCGATCCAGAGACAGGGATCGATCGATCCCTGTCCGTCTGTCTGGTGATTCATTTCCGGCAATACGACAACAAAAAATTCGAAAAACATCCAAAGCACCAAAAACCAAAACATAAAAGCCAAAAACTTGCAAAACTAACTAAAAATGAAAAAGAAAACTACCTAGTAGGTTGACTCCCACTCAACGCTTGTGTAAAGTCACGAGCCTGACTGTAGTACGATCAGACGACATGTGGATCCTCCAAAAGAATTCGCTTTCTCTCGTCGGATGGCTCGTCTACAATGTATGATATGAGTCTCTGGCCATTCACAGTGAATTTCCTCCCATTGTCATCAAGAACAACAACTCCATATGGTCTAATCTCAGCAAGCAGGAATGGTCCTGATCAACCCGATTTGAGCTTTCCTGGAAACAATCGTAAACGTGAGTTAAGCAACAGTACCTGATCGCCTACAATGAAATGGCGTGAAATGATCTGCCTATCATGGAAAGCTTTGGTCTGTTCTTTGTTGATCTCTGTGTTCTCATAAGCATTCAATCTAATCTCATCAAGTTCATTGAGTTGAATCATTCGCCTCTCAGCTGCAGGCTTGATGTCGAAGTTCAGCAACTTCGTAGCCCAATGTCCCTGGTACTCGAGCTCAACAGGCAGATGACATGCCTTCCCATACACCAAATGAAACGGTGTAGAGCCTATTGGTGTCTTGTAGGAAGTTCTTTATACCCATAGCGCATCATCTAGATTCACAGACCAATCTTTTCGAGTCTTGCTTACAGTCTTTGCCAGGATTCCCTTGATTTCCCTGTTGGAAATCTCAACTTGTCCACTTGTCTGAGGATGATAAGGTGGGGCTGCCTTGTGTCTAACTCCATGCTTCTTTAGCGAATTCTTAAACAACTTGTTGATAAAATGGGATCCTCCATCACTCATTATCACTTTTAGCACATCAAAGCAAGAAAAAATCACAAATTTGAACATCTTTAGGACCACTTTGGCATCATTAGAGGGGCTGGCCAGCCACTCAACCCACTTGGAGACATAGTCTACTGCAACAAAAATGTATTGATTTCCATAAGAAGATGGGAAAGGTCCCATGAAATCAATACCCCATACGTCAAAAACTTCTACTTCCAAGAGGAATTTATGAGGCATCTCATTCCGCTTCCTGATGTTGCCTTTCCTCTGACAAGCATCACACTTAGAGACGTAATCATGGGCATTCTTAAAGAGTGTTCGCCACCAAAAACCTGCCTGCAACACTTTCGAAACAGTCTTGAAAGTAGCAAAGTGTCCTGCATACTCAGAACCATGGCAGTAATACAAAATACGTTCAACCTCATACTCTAGGATACATCTGCGAAAAAGTCCATCAACACATATCTTGTAGAGAAAAGGATCATCCCAGAAGTAATGTTTGATATCTTTAAGGAACTTCTTCTTTGCATAGCCTGCGAAATTTGGTGGCTCCACATCTGCA
>OVAN01009825.1:0-16479 GCA_900406275.1 Anastatica hierochuntica | reverse complement strand
AACGCAGTTAAGAATAGGGTAGGGTTGGGCATAATACTCGGACCCGAATACTCGAACCGGAACCGGCCCGAAAAAGTAGAACCGAACCCGAACTGGAACCGAGCAATCTATGTTCCTAGTTAAGAATATAGTCATCTAAATTTGAAAGTAGATATATATTGTCATCTAAATTTGAAAGTAGATATGAATTTTTATTAGTGAACTATAAAGACATTTTGTCATTATTTATTGATTCCAAAAATTAGCTAACACTTTAAATTTTTATCTTGTTTAGTTCGGATATATATATATATATATATACACACACGTATACGTTTGTCTTTCTAAGAAAATAAGAAGAAGTCGATTATTTGATGTTTTAGAGGTTCAAGGAATGGATGCTTCAAAACGGCGTGTAGTTTTTTGAAATAAGGGGAGGCGTTCAAAGTT
Organism: Anastatica hierochuntica; assembly: GCA_900406275.1. Lineage (NCBI taxonomy): Eukaryota > Viridiplantae > Streptophyta > Magnoliopsida > Brassicales > Brassicaceae > Anastatica > Anastatica hierochuntica. Next base: position 16,050 of record OVAN01009825.1, on the reverse strand, counting down.
GACATGGCAGAAGAGGAGGCTTTAGTGGAAGTCTTATGTGGACAACTTAAAATGGTAGAATTAACTACTTTTAATTAGTTAGATGCTTGGGTGATTCTTTTTTTCGTCTAAATAATATTAATAAAGAACAACAATTCATACACATTTAGTTTGGCCCATATTCGACTTAACTGGCCCAAAAAATAATTCTTGAAACATCAAATAAGTTCCTTTGAGAAGGGAAGAAACTAAGAAACAGAGGAGATGTTTGATTCACTTTCAAAAATATGTTGGAACCATATAGGGAACCCAGCGGCGACATATGATTGGAAGCGATTGTCTCTGGATACACTGAGAGCAATCAGGTGCGCTCCTCTGTTTCTATGCCTTTCTTCCGATGTTAAGTTCCAATAAGGAAGATCTTGTAAGACTTGCTTGATCAAAGAAATCTCGGTGGTGAAAGCTGGCCACTTCTTTGGTCTGTTAATAGCCTGCACCAATACAGTATTTTCCAGAGCAAAAGAGACGCGTGAAATCCTATGTGCTTTCATACTATCAATTGACCAAATTAGTGCCTTAAGTTGAACTTCTTGTATGGAAAGAAGTGAAGTGAAGGCACGTCTATTGTGTAGTAAAACAGTACCCTGAGCATTTCTCAATACCCATGATGCTCCGCCAACTTTGGTTTTTTTATTCCATGTAGAGACTATGTTGCATTTTGACCATGGTAGTTTCGGCGGTTTCCATTTCTTCTCCTCTTCAAGTGTAGGAGTTTGTGAGTGTTGTTTTGTTTCTATCTTGACCTGTTGAGAGGTGGTCCATAATTCGGTTTCTTCCGTGACCAGTTGAGCCGATTCCATGGGATGATATTGTTTTCCTTCAATGGTGAAAGCATTCCTATTTCTCCAAAGCCTCCATAGAGTCCAAGGATAGCTGATTCTGATTTCTTTTGGAATATCTTCATTTTCAGCCATAGTGAAGATGTAATCCATGTTGGAGAATAAAGACCTGCGATCAAATCCTCCTTCCGGGTTTGGAAATCCTGATAAGGTCCAGGCTTGTCTGGCTTTTGTACAAGTGAAGAGTGTGTGGTTGATCGTTTCGTTTTCCAAATCACAAACAGGACAATTTGGATCAACCTTCATACCTCTAGTCACTAGTCTTGCTGCCACAGATAACGCTCCCGAGAGAGCTCTCCAAAAAAAGTTTTTGATCTTTGGAGTGTTATTGATTTTCCAAACCTTCTGCATCAGTGGATTAAGAGAAGGCTGTGATTCTGCTTGGTTTATCAACTCACTGTTTTTGATTCTGTCTGCGAGCCAGTAGCCAGTCTTTACACTATAATCTCCTGATTTGGTATGTAACCAAGTCCAAAAATCCTCTTGTTGTGGAATCGCTTTCATTCTTTTTATGATCCTTACATCCTCATGAACGAAGAGGTCATGTAGCCTATCTGCATCCCATTGTCTTGAATTGGGTTTGAGAAGAGTAGATACAAGATTGTTTATGTTTAAAGGTTGAGTTCTCGGCTGTGGAGTTCTCCAGCTTCCATCATTTATCCACGGGTCTTTCCATATCTTCAAACTTCTCCCATTCCCAAGTCTTTTATGGATTCCATTGAGTAGTAACTATCTTCCCCATAAAATGCTTCGCCAAGCAAAGGATGGTCTAGAGCCTATGTTTGCGTCCAGGAAAGGTGAGTCTGGATGATATCTACTTTTTAGCACTTGTGAGCAAAGAGTTTCTAGTAGTTGTAAAAGTCGCCACGCCTATTTTCCAAGAAGAGCTTGATTAAGCGCTTCTATGTCCCTAAATATGAGTCCCCCATTCTCTTTACTCAGACACATCTTTTGCCAAGCAACCCAATGTATCTTCTTAACTCCTTCTTCTGCATTCCACCAGTAATCCGCCATTGCCGATGATAAGGATCGACATGTGCTTTTAGGTAATCTGAAATATGGCATCGCATATACTGGCATTGCTAAAGCTACTGCCTTTAGCAGTGTTTCTTTTCCACCTAAAGACAGCTTTTTCGAAAATCAGTTTGAGAGTCTATTCTTCAAACTCTCATGAATGAAGGCCAATAGGTCCGCTTCTGAGCCACTAAAACAGTCTGGAAGACCAAGATATGTGCTTGCTCCTCCTTCATTATAGATCCCAAGAAGCTTCCGAATATCCGATTGTGTCTGCTCATTGATCTTGTCTCCGAAAGTGATGAACAATTTGTCCAGATTTATAATTTGACATGTGGCTAAGCTGTAACAGTCCATGATTTCTTGAAAGGTTTGGCAATGATTCAGATTTTCTTTGATGACGAAAAGACTATCGTCGGCGAAAAGTAAATGGTGTATCGAGGGTCCATTGTCTGAGAATTTGATTCCTTCTAGAAGCCCTTGATGTTCTGCCTTATTCAATAAATGAGTAAGCCCCTCTGTGCAAAGTACAAAGAGAAACGGTGATATCGGATCACCTTTGACGCAAACCTCGTTGAGGAACTATCATACCATAAGGTTGATTGTTCATGAGGACTGAGAAAGTGACTGTCTTTACACAAAATATGACCCATGAAACCCATTTCTGATGAAAGTCGAGTGCCGTTAAGAGAGCCTGAACATAGTTCCATTTAACGCGATCAAAAGCTTTCGACATATCAGATTTTATCGCTATGTACTCTTGAGATATCGCAGAATGAGTTCTCAGGTTGTGTACGATTTCGTGAGCGATAAGAATGTTGTCGGAGATCAATCTATCGGAGACGAAAGCTGATTGTAATGGAGAGACAATGTCATTGAGGAATGGTTGTAATCTTCTCACTAAAACCTTGGAGATTGTTTTGTACAAGACCGAGCAAAGGCTTATTGGCCTAATATCAGTCATCTTCTCTGGTTCTGTGACCTTTGGCAATAGGAACAGTTGAGTGTAGTTCCACTCTTTTTGGAAAGAACCTGTATTGAAAAAATTCTGAATTTCTCCAGTGATTTGCTCTCCAAGAATGTCCCAGTAGTGCTGGAAAAATAGCCCTGTCATGCCATCTTCACCAGGGGCTGACGATGGTTTTATAAAGAATAAAGCTGCTTTCACTTCCTCTTTGGTGATTTCCTTTGTTAACTCTTCATTCATGTTGTTGGTCACTCTCAGAATGAAGTCTTGGAACAAAGAGTCAAAATTATCTGGGTTTGTAGACGTGAAGAGGTTTGAGAAATAATTAGTTGCGATTCCTCCTTTTTGCTGCCTCTGAGGACTGAAATAAACCTTGAGCATCTTGAAGTTTAGAGATCCAGTTCCTTTTTCTTACATTTTTAACGGATGAGTGGAAAAACTTTGTATTAAGATCCCCCTCCTTAAGCCAATGCATCCTGCTTTTTGTTGCCAATGTAATTCCTCCTCTTTGTTTGCTTGACACAATTCTTTTTTGAGATTGGCAACTCTTGTCTTGTCTGGATCATTAGCCGATTCTTCTATTTCAAGAGCAGCTTGGAGTTGTAAGATTTTGTCATTTGCATTTAAATTGTTTTCTTTTTTCCAGTTGCTCAACACCTTTCTGCATCTTATGATTTTGTCTGAAACCGATAAGTGATTGCCTTCTTGATCACAAAACAAGGCTTGATGAATAGCTCCTCTAATTTCTGGTTTGTATAAGGATCTTTTGTCGAAAGTGAAATGACCTCTGTATGATTGCTGGGAGGAGATGAGTTTGACCAGAACTGGATGATGATCGGATCCTCGTTTCTCTAGGAAGGATTGACTTGAAGCTTGGAAGGAGAGATGCCATTGTTTGTTTCCAAAACAACGGTCCAACCTGCATTAAATCCAAGTATCATGCCTTCTTCCTCCCCATGTAAAACCATTCCCTGTACTTTCAAGCTCAGCCATTTCACATGAAGAAATCATGTTTGCAAAAGATTCAAAAGATTTTTCATTTCTTCTTGGACCTCCTATCTTTTCTCCATTGTGAAGCAAATCATTAAAATCTCCTATTATTCCCCAGCTTTGTTTTCTTGAGAGACCAATTCTTGTTATTCTTTCTCATATAACTGATCTTTGTTTCATAATAGGATTCCCATATACAAAAGAAAGGTAAAAGACACTGCCACCATAACGAACTAACACATCTATTAAGTTTTTGTCAACATAATTTACATCCAACTGCACATTGTGCTTCCAAAAGAGAGCTAAACCACCGCTTTTACCCACTAGATCTACTAACAAAAACCGATCATAACCCAACCAAACGTGTAGATCCACCAAAACATTTCTACTATTTTTTGTTTCCATTAGAAAGAGAATCTCAGGGAAAAAAGTTCTACGAAGTTCCCTGAGACGAAGAATTGTCAAGTCATGGAAGGATCCCAATCCTTGACAATTCTAGCTTAAGAAACTCATTGGTGATTAGGTGAACCCCTTTGAGGGGACGCCTTTTCCAGTCTTGGCTTAGCTACCTTATCTCTTGAAGAAGAAGAGATAGCTTGCTTTCTTTTCACAGGTGATACTTCTAGAACTCCTTTCTTCTTAGTATCTTCTGCATTTGTTGTTTCTTTCTTAGGTTGGACTTTGCTTTTGGCGTTCTTTTGAGGTCTTGTTCTTTGATAGCATTTTTTAATTTTTGCCCCGGAAGAGGTAGCATCAAGATTGCTTTCTCTTTGAACCGTTGAGCAAAAGCGATAATTTGGTTGATTGCTATCGTGGCTTGTTTCCAACCTTTCACTTTGAGCTGATTGCACCATTCGAGTTTGAACCAGTGTTTGACCTGCTTGAATGGCCGTTGATAGGAGATTTTGACCAGGAGAGATTGTTGCTACCGAGACCATTCTTTCTTGAGTAGAGAAGTCAAAAACTATGCCCTTTCCTTTATCCAGATTAGTGGTTATTAAGGGTGGAGCTTCCAACCTGAGGATGGAGTTTTGAGCTATATGATCTATTTCCAGACTGGTTAAAGTAGCTTTCACTCTTCCTTCTCGTATCAGTCTTTCCGGTCCTGAAGCAACTGATAAGTATTGACGCATCTCATCAAGCACTTCTTGTGCTATTCTTAGCCTACCAGTGATAGGATTGATGCCAACTTGTTTCTCAGAAATTACCCCAAACAAAGGGTCTTGTGGTTTCAGGATCGGTTCCTGCGATGGTGACTTCCTTGGTTCTCTAGATTCAGACTGTCCTACTTCAGAAGATTGGTGGAGAAAAGGACAGAAATCCTTTTCGTGAGTCAGTCTTTAACATCCATAACATCTTTTTTGTAGCCTTTCATATTCGTAGAGAACCTTTATCTCCCCTCTTGATTTGAGAGTGATTGCTCTGTATCTTCTTAGAGGTTTATTGATGTCATGGAGGATTTTTGCTCTGATATAGTCTTTGCTCTGCGCTTTTTCAGGATCGAAAGCAATTTCCATTACTTTCCCTGCGAACTCTCCGAAAGAAGTGATGGTGGCTGGAGTATAGTGGTTCACCGGTATGTTTCTCATTCTTATCCAGACTGGTATGAATTGGAGGTAGTCCGGAGGAAGATTTTCAATCCATCTTTCCATTGCCAAAGCCCATTGGTTGAAAGTATGTGGCCCTTTCTTCAGAACACTCTCTAGGTCATGTTCGTATTTGAAGATGAATTGAAAGCTTTCTCTGCTTAGAGCAATTCCTCTGACTCTGTCGTAGAGCTGCCATTTCCTGGGCATGTCGTAGATGACATCGGACATACTCTGCTTGCTAGGATTGACTAATCGACCGATGATGCTTAAGGTGTTTCTTTGATAGGAGTTGTATTCTGGAAGATCCGGTAAGACGTAGGGTTCTTCGTTCTCTTCCAGCGTCATTGCGGTGAAGATCTTGTCAATGGAGTCTGTCATCTTTATTTTCCTTTGATTCGACAGAGATTGAAAGAAATTTTGGATGAGGATTAAGAAACCCTAATCTTTGTTTGCGGCGTTTAACGGTGGTGTGTCGGTGGAGAGAGATATTGAAAAGGGAAAAAACCAATATTTGCCCCAATTGGTTATAGATAAGAGTCTCTAACTCAATTGGAGAATCTTAAGCTCAAAAAAAGAATCTCTCCGGTTCTTCGATGCTTGGATGATTCAAAAAAATCAATTTGTGATTTGGAATATGGATATATGAAGGCCCAAATAAAAGCCCACGTAAAATACTATTTTCTTATATATTTACCTTTCTTATACATTTGTCGCCATCATAGTTTAGGAATACATTTAGTTATTTTCCATATGTAGTAAATTACTATTGTCCAAAACTTTAAAAGAGAATATGTTTATTATTTGAAAGTTATAGTTGTCAACACGCAAAAGCATGGTCGCAAACTCCAAAGTCACTCAACAGTTTTTTTTTTTTATTTACTTGATTTGAATCACATGTTTTTTTGGCTTATATTAAGCAAAGAAAAAAAAGTTAATAACAGAAAAAAAAATATCATTCGATTCGTACAGCCTAACAAGTAACAACCATTCGACTGGGAGGAGGAATCAACTATGGGCGGCTTCTCCGGCGATCAATCTCTTCTTCCTTCTATTGATTCCGGCCAAGCACGCCTTAAGGAGCTCGGATACAAGCAAGAGCTCAAGCGGCATCTCTCGTCTGTTGTCTGCGCTCTTTATTCTTTCTTCATATGAATTTCAATTTCTGTAAGCTAAACTTTAGATTTCAGGGTCTTCTCCAATTTCGCCATCTCCTTCTCAATCATCTCGGTGCTGACAGGGATCACCACCACCTACAACACCGGCTTGAGATTCGGCGGCACCGTGACTCTGGTCTACGGATGGTTCGTGGCCGGCATGTTCACCATGTGTGTGGGGTTATCCATGGCTGAGATCTGCTCCTCTTACCCAACCTCCGGCGGTCTCTACTACTGGAGCGCTATGCTCGCCGGTCCTCGATGGGCTCCTCTTGCCTCTTGGATGACCGGCTGGTACTTACCTTCTGCATGAGTCTCCCTTCTCTTCCTGAATCTACTGGAATTGGAATTGGAATTGAAAGCAACAGTCCCTCTGATTCATGTCTCTCTGTTTTCACAATCTTTCAGGTTCAACATCGTTGGTCAGGTGAACATCCGTCCGATCCAGACTTGGGTTATAGATGATTGTGGCTAAAGTAAAGGGTCTGGTGTGTTTTTGCAGTGGGCAGTGACGGCGAGCGTTGACTTCTCCCTTGCACAGATGATTCAGGTGATGGTGCTTCTCTCCACCGGCGGTAAAAACGGCGGCGGATATGAAGGATCCAACTATGTTGTGATTGCCATTCACGGCGGAATCCTTTTCGTCCATGCACTTCTCAACAGCCTCCCCATCTCCGTCTTGTCTTTCATTGGACAGCTTGCTGCTCTCTGGAATCTACTCGGTATTCATCTCCTGTCATCTTTCCTCTCTTTTGTCTGTATTTTTTTATGTCTTTTAACACTAGTAAAGTATCTATTGTTCAGGGGTTGTGGTGCTCATGGTTCTGATCCCTTTGGTTTCTACGGAAAGAGCAACCACTAAGTTCGTCTTCACCAATTTCAATCTTGATAATGGCGTCGGCATTACCAGCTATGCTTACATCTTCGTTCTGGGACTCCTCATGAGCCAGTACACCATTACAGGATATGATGCCTCTGCCCACATGGTAGTACACTAATGTATTCTGTGTTTTTTGTGTATTAGCTTTTCCTGTTGATTGAATTCAAAGTATCATTGTAGACTGAGGAAACCATTGACGCAGACAAGAACGGGCCAAAAGGAATTATCGGTGCAATCGGGATATCGATTCTGTTTGGATGGGGTTATATATTGGGAATAAGTTATACAGTCACGGATATACCCTACCTCCTGAGTGAGACCAACGAATCTGGTGGATACGCCATTGCCGAGATATTCTATTTAGCTTTCAAGAATAGGTTTGGAAGCGGTGCTGGGGGAATCGTGTGCTTAGGAGTTGTTGCTGTTGCTGTGTTTTTCTGTGGCATGAGCTCTGTCACCAGCAATTCCAGGTATGCACTATGCATTTGTGTTTGGTTTTGAATATTTTCTGCGTTTAAGGTTTGCTCATGCACAAGTATCTGCTTTAATCAGGATGGCTTATGCATTCTCAAGAGATGGAGCGATGCCACTGTCACCATTATGGCATAAAGTGAACAGCAGAGAGGTTCCCATCAACGCGGTTTGGCTCTCTGCTTTCATATCGTTCTGTATGGCCCTCACTGTAAGTCCATCTCTCTCCCCTCTATGTCCGTCTCTGTGTTGGGATTGATGTCTGATTATTGGACAAAATTGACAGTCTCTGGGGAGCATAGTGGCTTTCCAAGCAATGGTGTCGATAGCAACAATTGGATTGTACATAGCATACGCAATCCCGATTCTGTTGAGAGTGACGTTGTCGCGCAAAACCTTTGTGGCTGGACCATTCAGCCTGGGAAGGTATGGATTGGTGGTCGGGTGGGTGGCAGTCATATGGGTTGCAACCATCTCCGTTCTGTTCTCCTTACCAGTTGCATATCCCATAACCGCTGAGACACTCAATTACACTCCAGTGGCGGTTGCTGGTTTGGTGGCCATAACCCTCTCGTACTGGATTCTAAGCGGCCGCCATTGGTTTACCGGTCCTGTCTCCAACATTCTTACCTGAAACAACTTAATCCTTTGGAGCTTGTTTCTAGTAAAGCCATTTAACATATCGTATTTATGTACCCTTTTTTATACATACAAACAAGCAGCTCCATCTCTCACGTTATTATATTTATCATAAACTGCCAAAATCTTTAAAGAGCATGAGAGAATTTAATAAAAAAGACATACGCTAGAAGGAGGGGTCGAACCTCCGACCTTGTGGTTAACAGCCACACGCTCTAACCAACTGAGCTATTCCAGCTTCGCAATTATATAAACCAGTTGTAGAATTTTCAAGTATTTGAGCTAGTAGAGGGTGATATGTATTATACATCGTACGATCTTGGAACTTTCTTAATGTACTGTATTTTGTGTGTGTTCGTTCGGATCACCTTGTAATTTCACCCAAAAAGCTTCGATGTTTGAAGTGTATGATAAGAAAATTTTGAGTTTTGTATATAGACATGCCAAAAGCTCAAGTCCACTTTTGTTGATACTGGTCTATTGACTCCCAAGATTTGAGGTCAGCTATACAAACTTAAACTAGCCAGTAAGTAGTAGAAATTTATCTAGTCTTGTGCAAAATTATCATTGCAAGGCTTCGAATTTACTAAATCTGAACACCACAAATATATTGCAACAAAAATCTAAACAGGACTACATTTTTTCTTCATATACTAAAAATTTACATCAAACACTAGACAATTTAAACACAAAGGACCTCTCTACGATCTGAGATTTCCTCAAAAAAAGAAATATATAGAAAAGGATTCTGAAGAATCCTCTTTTTAGCAAATTCCCTAAAAGATAAAAGGAGGAGGAGAAAGGTCGCGAGATCAAAAACACCCTCTCCCCTCTTCTTCTCTCTTTCTTCTTCTCTCGTCTTCGCTCACAGGGGAATGAAAAATATCAATGAGATTCAGTGGTTGAGTAGTAGGGAGGGGTGGTTCCCATGGGCGGCGGAGACTAATGGAGATCTACAAAGCGGGCAATTAAAGTTGAGATGTTCGAGCCAACCTTCAAAGCACTGTTTGTGGAAGACATGTTTGCAATCGAGCTTCCTCACCTCTTCTCCTGACTTTAGTGTGGAGAGGCAAACGATGCAATCGGAAGCGGCTTTGTCGGCGTAGCTGTACGAGAATAGCCGATTGACTTTGAGCTGGTCGGCGAGGACGACGAGGTTTGCGAGTCCCGAAGCAACGGAGGCAGACGAAGCATCGCCGTCGGCGGCGGAGGGATTAGACTCTGAGGAGGAGATGCGGCGGAGAAGAGAGCGGACACGCTTGAAGAAGGTTGCGAGTAGAGCAACGAGCATCAGAGGAATCGAATCGGAGGAGACATCGGAGAGCTGACCTTGTAGTCCCATCTCTTTATTGAAAATTTTCTTCTGTGTATTTTTTTTTAGGGATTGTGCTTCTTCTGTATCTGCTCTTTCTTCTCTCTCTCTGCTTTTGTTTATATGGAGAAGAGAGAGAAGAAGGACACAGGCCACGTGTTGTGGGACCCTTTCTCTGCTTTTTTGTTAACCTCTATCGCCTTCAGTCCTTTTCAACTTTTCTATATTCACACTATCTGCCCCACTAGTTTCATTGTTTGACAAATATGCCCCAAAACTATTTTACTTTTCTTTTCGCCCCCCACTTCCCAAGTCAAAAAAGCGGTTCCTGGTTGAATTCACACGCAAAGAGGACGACCCTTCTATCTCCGTATTACCAAAGGGCAAAAGGACCAAACAAATTGCCTTCAATGATTGAGTTCTTGAACCACATCAAAACTGAATAGTGATGCCATCTAATTGTGTGTGATACGTGGAATTTCATCCTAACACCCAATCTTTATTCTTTCCAATCACATTAGCCCAGGGTATCAACAAACAGCATCATTTCATTTTAAGTTTTGTATTAAATGCGAATCACATCAACATATCTTATGGGTAATACCACAAATTATGTTTCATTTCTGTCGAGACATATTTTTAGATTTTACTAGTATTTATCATGAGAACAAATAATTATATTGTAACACTCCCTATGACCCCTCTTCCGTGTGTTTCTTCTTATTTTTCGAGTGCGAATACCAACTTTTCGATAGGCTGAAACACCATTTCGAAATTTTTTAAAAATTAATTTACTAATTTACAAATCACCACGCGATTTTTTCATGTTTTTTATAAAACTAGAAGATTCATGGTCCGTAGACTCCTAACTCACTACGACGAATTTAGATTTTTCACGTGTTTTGTCATTTTCTTTAAATCATTTTTTGGGATATCGTTCTTCCTACTACTACTCCAACACCAACCCATTTAGCTATAAAGCTATATTGGAATAAACAACTAAAAAATAAATATACTTTAATGACATAAATATTCAATCAATTCTTTTAAACTCTTTCCAAATTCTACTAGTGCTCCCTAAACTGAATGTCACATATATATATATATGCTTTGATTATTAATCCAAGTTAATAAGTATGCCTAATACCTTGACTATCATCAACATCAGAGTTTTTATTGACAGTTTTGTTTAATAATTGCTGCATCTAGGTTATATATTTATTTACTGAAGTGTAGAACATTAGAGAAGCAATTTATGCTAATATAATAAGGAAGTGGGCGGTTTGTGATTATTTTTAATTAACACCTGACAGGGAACCAACTAAACTAATTAATTATCCCTAGTGATCATCTTTAAAGCTGATAATTTGCTATTCATTTCATAGACTTGGCAAAGATTTAGCGCGATCCTCGCCTTGCCTCTTGTCTCCTCACTGACGCATACATACTTGTAATGTTTTAATATCACGGATTATGAACTTCAAGAAAATTCAAGTACGTATGATGAATGATCATAAAAAATTTTGTTTGGGTGAATTTGCATAGTAATAATATATATATATATAGATAGTACATAAGTGTATTTAATTAATTCAACGGCCATTCCTTCTTCTTTTTTGGTTGAATTCCTATTTTTCCCTCCAACCGAGCATGTTCTATTCACATGTGAGATTTGATGACGTTATCGCATCTGCAAATTTCCTATAAGAAGCCACATCATCATTTATTTATTCACTTCTATACTATTTATGTAGCATTACAAATAGTACGTTATATCTCATATCTTTTATTTAATATTTAATATAAATATATTAAATTCTATAATGCTACAAAAAGAGTAAAATACATATATCTTTGAAAACAAACACGAATTTGTAGAGTTCGAATGGTAACCGTGGTTTTTCAGTTTCAGCTCGGTTACGATTTTTCAGTTATTGAAATTTGATATCAATTCGGTTATTTCATGGTATCCGAAAACAAACCGAATATTGTTTTTTGTTCGAGTTTGGTTACGTTTTTAGGTTTCGAATTTTTTGTCCAACTCTAATATTTTCATTAAATATAATTAGAAGTTCACGCTTTTTATTATGAAATTAATTATTATATTATAACTACATTTACTAAGTTAAAATGTCTACAATTTAATGGAATTATAAAAATAGCTTAGCAATCGAAGTTTAGAAAAATAATTACTTTTGCATTTACAATAGTTACTTATATATAGGAGAACTGTTTTTCAAAAAAAAATTTATTCAAATAACAATCCGGTGCAGTGCGGCTAAAACCACACCTTATTATTAGAGCATCTTCAAAAAGAAACTTTGAAGTTTCTAAAACTTTATATTTGAAGTTTTGAGTTATTTCTCTCCAAAAGCAAAACTTCAAATGTAACTTTAAAAACAATTATATTTTGCATTATGATCCTTATACTTTTTCTAATTAATTTAATTCACAAAATTTTTTAATAGTAACTAAAACATACTTTTTAAAAAGTATTACAACACCATTAGTTATTAAATTGTTACACTACAATATAATATTTTATACAAAATAATAAAAATAAGAATTAAAAAGCAAAATTTTAAATAATATAACAAATTACTTCGTAAAACTATTTATGTTATACTCTTACATAAAATCAATTTATACAATTTTTATTTTATTTAAAATTTTAAGTATAATAACTGAATATGTAAGAATTAATGCGAAATGCGAATGAGATAATAAAATTTATAGGAACGAAAAAGATAAAAAAAAATTAGAAAAATAATTTATGTGATATAAAATTGTAGGGACTAGTATGCAAATAAAAACATGAAACTTCAAATTTAAAGTTTTGAAAGTAAAACTTCAAATATGAAGTTTCACTACTCAAAACTTCAAATTTGAAGTTTTAGAAAGTTTTTTGAAGATGCTCTTAGCTTGGTGTATTTTTCATTTACCACTACAAATTTTAGTCTCCAGAAATTTCCCGGGCGTTTTTTCTTTTTTAAAAATAAAAAAAGACAACCATATAAAACTCTCTAAATGGTGAAAATGGGGCGTTATTACCATACTTTTAAAAAATCCGCCCCGCTCTTTTATCGCCATTCATTACCATAATATGCATAAATAGCATTTGCACCTAAAAGTATACTATACTCAAGATACACACCACGCGTAATAAATCAGTAAACTATTACTTTGTAGAATGAGCTATGATATTATTTATTTAAACTCATAAAATTAATCATATTTTATAAATTTCTCTATCTCAATTTTAAACTACAAGCCTATAAGTTTAAGCATAAATCATAAACATTTTTTTATCACCAAATCACAAACATTAATTTCAAATTTTATAATCAAAGTTAAAGCACAAACATAATATATTTCTTTTAAAAGCTACCACAGCTTGTTATTATTCAATACATATATTGTTTATTTAGTTTTACATAGTATAGATAATTACATCCTTAATGAATTTTGAGAAACACATATTCATTCTTTCAAAAAATTGTCATTTTGATACCTAAAAAGGATTTAAATTCTTTTTTATTATTCTTTAATATTTTAAGAAAAAATTAATTTTCCAATTAGTATATTAAAGAAACATGGTTAATTTTATAAATTTTCATTCAAAATACAAAATGGAAAGTTTTGTAAAATATGACAAAATTTTAAGACGGTGCTTTTTGTTAAATGAAAAGCGTGTATGCTGTGAAATAAAATTCAAATTATGATATGTTGAAAAGAATTATGTATGTTTTAGTGTGGTTTAAATCTTTTGTTCAATTTTTTTTTTTGTTGAAAATTACGGAAAAAATAAGATGGATGGCAATTTATAAAAATACAGATAAAGAGATTAAAAAAAAAAGAGAAAAACGTAACACTTTTAAATATCACAAGAGTTTTTTTTATCTTTTCTTTGGCTTATGTCATCTATACTATAAAAGACGAAGGAAATTCTCTTATGTTGTTCATGATGTGTCATCTTAAACAAAATCTTCTTTCATTTTTTATTATATAGATTATGATCATAAGTTTAGAGAAAGCAATAATTAAAATGAAAGGAGATGTTTAGGTGTCGTGCCGTCCAAAATATAGGAAGATCCAAGAACACAAGTATAGATTTGGATTATCTACTAATCAAGTCAAAAGGATTAGCCAGCCATCGATAACCACCTCGAATCTCTTTGACCTAATTATTTGACCTCCTCCTCTCACTTAACATCATAATTACTAACTCTAGTAGTCCCTAAACCAATCAATTATCATCTCTCGTCGCCGACACCTACATTCCGCGGATATGATTCCAATGCTCGCGTGGCGTGTCTAATTAATTCTCTTTACTTATACGAATGAAATAATATGTAACATTTTTGTCCCGAGGGATCAAAAATGTCCAACCGGTACTGCAAAAATCGAATTAAATTTCACCAACCGGTCATTAAATTCCGCTCTAACCAAAACCTGCAATAACACCAAAAAGAAAAAGGGGAAAAAAGAGAGAGATAAGTGACTTTTCAAACAAATCACCTAGTGAGGACAACCCGACTCCGTCTCACCGATACCCGCTTAACCCCGAAAGTCCAGACCTAATCCTAAACCCCACACGAAACACGTACCGTGCCTGACAAGCAACTACTAGGTTGAAATTGTTTTTGGAAAAATAGCCCTAACTTACTAGACACTTCTTTCAAAACATTTCGCAAATCTAAGACTCGCTCCCATCTAGTGGGTAGGCCGGCTTGGCACAGTCATATAGTCTAGTTGCACACGACTTCCCATCACACTGCCCGCAACCCTGCTTCATCCCATATCAGATACCGGGATCGACTCGCCAGTCGCTTGACCTTCTACGACCCATGGTACAAGGTCCACGTTGATATTGCTGCTCTTCCGCCCTGACACTTTGGACGAAGGACTCAACCATCTAGGCACATCCTCTTCGGCCCCTTCCGCCTGGCCCTACGTGAAAGTTCTCCTACTCACAACACAAATTCACTTGATTCCCCAAGGGTCCTGAGCCCTAAGGCGGGGTGCATCACACCCGTAAATTGGATAGGCGACTATCCATCATAGAACCACATCACCTGATTAATCTAGACCTATTATCATCTTTCGTAATTCTCAAGCAATGCCAAATTATACCTAGTCATTATTAAGGACTTAAGTTCTCACACAGGTTCTGGTCTAGGCTCGACTTAGCGACCCAACACACAACACACTTTGGCGTATAAGACCTTATGTCATTAGCGATACATATTACATAATTTTTGTTTGTCTCGAGACTTATAGTTCGACACCGGCCAGACAAACCCCTATACTAACAATAATTAAACGAATGTCGAGATCAACGAAAACGAGAACCTCCTCACCTTGGCCTAATTATAGATATGCCTCCCGAATGTCTGACCTTCATCTCTGCTACTGGGATTTTACCCCACGTCGATCCTCGTTCGTCTTTTCTCGCTCCGGAAGATCATTCTCCAGATGATGAACTCTGAGACAAGAACCCGGTTAGATCTTTCCAGGAATCTGCTTAAAGTGGAAACTTTGCTCTTGTGTAAAACCTTTCAGGTTGAGATTGGAACCACCACTTGTCACATGTGGAACCATAATAACAGTTGAGCTGGCAAAACTGGAGTTAACCGGTAATATTGTTGTAAATTCTCCATGTCTACACAAGCATTAATAACAACATTTGTTCTTTGAATGATAGGACTTTGTTGCGATTGATTCTGTGATCCTAGAGTAACATATGTTGTTGTCTTTGTAAATTTTTGTTGTAAGTTGGTGTGGAAAACTTATAGCATAGAGAAAATCCATGAATCTTAAAGCATTTTGGGATTGAATGCCCCATTTTTCCATAATGTGTGCAAACTTGATAACTCAGGTTTTCACCCGAGATAACACTGCAAGCGCACAGATGTACGTTGTAGTGGTTCGGGATCGAATCCACAGAGACCAAAGGTAGCACGAAGAGTGTATAATCAAACAACGGGCTAAGGCTAAAAAGATGTCTTTAAAGATAATGCAAATATCGAAATTAAGAGAGCACAGAAACGTAGAAAGCAAACGACGAGGTTGTAAAACAATCAAAGAAGTGTTGGGCGTCGGGTGTTCTCAGGAAAACAATTCATTGTTGATTCAAATTATAGACTAGGGAAAAGG
>OVAN01009824.1:0-12310 GCA_900406275.1 Anastatica hierochuntica | reverse complement strand
CCCCCCCCCCCCCCCCCCCCGAGATTTATTTCTAGTATAGTTAAGGATGTTTCATATTGCTCTAGGAGCTTGGTTATGAGTTTTTCCTTGTATGCCACATTTTATGGGTAAAATGTTGCGGGCTTAAAGTGAATTGTGGAACGTATTGAACTTGTTCGGTTGTCGACATGTTTAAGTTTTCTGTTAACCATTTGGTGGTTACTACTAAGTTTTGATATTAAGAATTTATCGTATGTTTTCCAATTCTGGGTTATACGATAATTATTTTCATAGTTGTCACTTGGCGTTTTTAGGAAAATCGTGGATTTTCGTTTTACTCTCAAGTGATTGGATGGAGCAATGGTCGCTCAAGTTTTTTGACTTAGCGTGAAGGATGTGTTCAGCTGCATAGCCGAGGACGTTGCTAGTCATGGATTAGACCATGACACTTTCATGTTAACATTAAGGTCATGTTAGTTTAGAATTATCCTAAAAGGGATGCCGAATTCTGGTTCGGACTTTTATTGGAAGGCGTGATTGGCCGAGCACCGAAGAGCATTTGTTGAGGTTGATGGGCTAAGTCGGAGGTATCCGTGTTAAGATGGCCGATGGTGCTAGGAAATGATTTTCCACTTTAGGTATTAGTTATACGATAAATATTTCGTATAATGTTTCCTTTAGTCGTACGAAAATTGTTTTAATTTTGTCTTATGAAGACAAATCCAAAGAGGCTCGATAAAAAACCCGTGCGGGATGATTGTCTGCTTGGACGTAATCGAAAGAAATAAAAGGCAAAAGCCAGCGAGCCGCATGGCTAAAGAATGAGATCAGTAAGATGGAAGTGGGAAGAGATAAAGTTTAGTTTTTTTTTGTTGAGAGACGAGTGATATGACTTTGTTTTTAGCTATACGCAAATTGTCTTAAATACTTCTTCGTAAACCATGTTATGTTTGTTTCCGAAAGTTTCTTCGCATAACTTGGTGTGGCTATACGAAGGATGTTTCGCGTAAGTTTTACGAGAAGGAAATATCATAGAAGCAAACGGAGAGTGTTGTCCGCAAATTACTTGTAATGTTCTCGAGCAAGCTCTAGGCTCTTCTCGTTCATACTTTCGTATCGCAAAGTCGTTTTTCATGATACCGATCTCATTTTTTCGTAGGCTCGAAAGTAATGGAAGATCGATCTTATGTGGCACCGCATTGCCTAAATGATTTTTCGTCTACTGCTGCGAGAGTCTGCTTTGTCAAAAGCGTTTTCTTGATGTCGAGACAAAAAGTTTTTGAAGTGTGGTAGTATATGAGTATAGTATATGTACCTACTCCCTACTTTTTTTACGAAAGAAAATGGCTGAACCGATATTTTGAAGGGTTGTGTATGTTTTTCCTTTCGAAGATTAGGATGATCGACAATCTAGGTCGGTTTAAAGACGATGCTAGGATTGTGACTTTGTGGGTTTCAGGCTGACGACTAGGAATATGTCAGTTTTAAGAAAAATGCTAGGAACGAGTCGGATTTAAGACGATGTTTACGTCTCTAGTTGTTTCTTTCTTTAGGAAGCGAGCTGAGTATACGTGGCGATCGTTTCTCGGTTTTTCAAGAGTTTAGATCAGTTTGCAAGATATGCCTGAACTGTCACAGAAGAATAGATCGAGATAGAGAAAATCGCCTAAGACTTAGTTCGCTAGACTATGCGCCAGATTCTAAGTTCCCTAAAGTTTTTGATAATCTCCGAAGCGTTTTTATTTCTCAGTACCTCCGTATGAAAATTCCAAGTTTGATTTCAAAAAATTTCAAGTCAGACATACCTTAGTTTTCTCGAAAATTCGGGTTTGCCTCTTCTCCGTTTTATTTGCTTGTTTCCCCTTCCTCTTTTCGTATTTGTCTACCCCTTACGGATAACAAAAATATTTATCCATAATTTTCCAATCTGGACTTCATTATCCGTATCATTGGTTTTGAAAAAAATTAATAAGTACCTCGTTGAAAGTCTTTTGGCGTTTACGAGTAGCCAATGGCGGCCAGGAGATGCAAAGGGCGATCGGGGAGAATCATTGGATGTTGAGACTTTGGTGAGAGGTCACGGGAGATGAGGCAAAAGAGAGAGGACAATGAGACTCTGGAGAGAGACTAATAGACGAAGTTCACTTTTCAGCTCTCGCTCCATCTCCTTCATACTTCGAGAGTTTTTTTGTTCAATCTTGTTTGACTTTACGAATGACGTTTCGTAAAATATTTTCAAGTTTAGTCCTATGAAAGTTACTCCATAAAGTGTTGTCGAATTTAATTCTGCAAAAGTTGTTTCGTAAAATGCCGTCGAGATTCAATTCTACGAAAGTTGTTTCGCGAAATACTACCTCGTTTCACTTTGCATGCGATGTTCCATAAAATACTGTCGAGTTTATTTTTTACGAAAGTTGTTTCATAATATGTTTTCAAGCTTAACCTTACAAAAGCTATTATGCAAAATGTCATGAGTTTAGTTTTACGAAAGTCGTTCTGTATATATGTTTTCGAGTTTGGCTGTACGAGAGCCATCTTACGGAAAACTCACATGATGCGGCTGTTTCGGAAATTTAGTTTATGGGTTTTAGTACTAGAAACTCTAGATGTGATGAATTAAATTATCGTAACTCAACTTAATCAAAAATTTTCTCGTTTCCGCATGATTGATCCGAGGAAGTTTGGAGTAGTTTTTCCAAAGTAAGCTTAGGTACAATTATCGAGAATTCACTGAATATATCACATAGAACCGGAGACCAAATTTTTACGAAATCTTAGGTTCCAGAAAACATTTTAGCAGTGAGGGATACGATCTCCCCTTTTACTTAGTTTAGTCTTCGTCACCCATTTTAGGTTCCGAGTTATTCAATAGAGATCAACTTTGTTCCTTCAAAAATTATTCGAAAGAAATACAACAGTGGGGAATTGGCAGCTTGATTTGTTGTTCTTCCATTTCCGCGAGTAATCTAGATTTTCTCTGTGATTTCGAGAGGTTGAAGCGAGTTTTATTTTTCCGAACAGTTTTCAGAAAACGTCTTTTGGTCGAACCCTTACGCGCTGAGATTTCTCCAACTCGGCAATGAGACAAATTTTACGTGGTTTGATAGATTTTATCGTTGCCTTTCCTGTGTAGATTGAAAAATCGCGAGCTCGTTTCGATGCTTTTCCCGTGGCAAAATGTTGCGAATAGATTTTCGATTTTGTTGAGCACTACGGCGTTTGCGCAAGTGTTGGCCATAGGTGCAGTGAATGGAGTTTTCTGAGTCTCTTCGAGGAGTTTGTCGATCTCTGGCGCGTCACTGGTCACGTGATGGATCTGCGACTTTACTGCTTTGACCTCTGCAGCTGTTTTTTCGATGTAGTCGTGGAGATCGCGAATCTCGTCGATATCGTCGTAGGTCTTTTTTCGAGATGGTTGGCGCGTCCTGCGAATGGCTCGGGCCTGCTCCTTGGCATGTTTCTCTTGCTCTACCCTGAAGATATTTTCCTCTTCTTCTGTAATGGGTTCGCTGAGCTGAGAATCCTTCCGTGTTGCGCGAGCCTGAACCCTTCTTAGGTGCATGTCAGCGTCTTCATCCGTGGAATCAGATTAATCGCTGAAGTCCAGGTCAATTCGCTCGACTTCGTTTTTTTCCGTTTCGTTCTTGGGATTTGGAGGGTCATCCAGTTTCTCCGTGCTGCGTCATGGGTGATTACATCGGGATCTTGTTTTGATGGTTTTTCCCGCGCGTTCTGGAGTATGCCGAGCGGAGTGGTGAAGTCGAGTCTTCTTTCGCGGAGTCTGGTAGCTCTTGCCGGAAGAATGGTTCTAGTTCTCGTGGTTATGATTTCAACCTGTTTAGCAAGAGAGATAGTTAGTTTGTCTTGTTCGGCCGACTTTTTAATCTTCTCGGACGCTGCGATGTTTGCATCAGCATTGACCGCGGTGTTGTTCGTAATTGGAGTGCTTTCAATATTGTTGTTGGCGCTGTCGTCGTCACGAGCTGGTTGGTTATTCTGGTCGTCTGTAGTCATATTCGATCTAGCGTTTTGCGGCTACGAGTTAGATTGATTCGTACCCTGAGCGAATAAGCACCCTCCTTCTAGCGCCAAACTGTGGGAACCGAAACTTGCACTGTCGATATCCATATTCGCAGGAAAGCCAGGAAACCCTAACTTTCCTTGACGTCCCGAATTTCTGCTAAGCTAAACAACGATAGATCAAAAGTACGAAGAAAACAGTCGAAGAGATAAAAGTAAAAGAGAAACGAAAGAAAATAGAGCAATATAGATCTTATTCTGAATCTACGTTTGAGCGTTACAACAGGTGATAAGGCGTGGCCGCGAGTGCTGTTGGCGAGTATCCTAGTTCTAACAGTGTTAGACTGGTAAACCTTATTGAGACGCAGCTCGCTAGAAAAAACGAAAATAAAACTAAAGCTCTAAGTATGAATTGTTAAGAAATTGCTGTCTCACTCCTCGTTCTCCTTAGCCCCTGTTTTATATGCCTTCATCAGGTGATCTCATTTTCTTTTCCGCCACAGATTTGTGCATATCCCTCCGCGGAAATAATTCATTTTTCGGGAATATTCCATATCTTTACGAGTTTTCCATATTTATCTTCATATTTTGACTTTATCGTATTTTCCTTTTATCTTTCGCAAAACTCGGGTAGATCGTTGACGCAGTTGGGCCCGTTCTCGTTCCGAACTCGTAAGTGGACTTTTGTCGTGTTTTGGGTCTTCGTGGGCCGTTTAGCAACAAAGTGGTTTTTACGAATTCTTTCGGATAAATCGTTCTCCGTACGACTACGCGGTGACGATTTTACGAAATGATAAGACTAATCGTATAGTTAAGACAATGTCGGTGTTCGAGTTAACCGTTATCATTTTATATGATCGATACGAAATTTTTACGAAAAGCGAAGTCTTTACGATTATTGCCGCGAGATTTCAGCGGAGACGCCAATCGAGGCGAAACAAAAAAACGCTCAAACCGGGATTCGAGGGAGAAGACGATCGGGAAAACGTGGTCTAGTCAATCGTGGGTGACTAGAATTTACGAGAGTCTAGTCGCACGTTGGGCGACGAGACTGTGAGTTTGGTCGCACAACGGGCGCCTAGACTGTGAGTTTGGTCCCCCAACGGGCGCCCAGACTGTGAGTTTGGTCCCCCAACGGGCGCCCAAACTGTGAGTTTAGTCGCCCAACAGGCGGCTAGACTTGCCGTTGTTCGTATTGCTCGTATTTGCTAAGCGACGTGGTTATCTGTTGTTTACGATGACTTCTTATCGCGACGTTGATTTTGATTTTGTGAGATTTTGCGAAGCGGTTATCCGTTGTTTACGATGAATTTTTATCGTCCAACCGAGGTGTCTTGGAGGTTTTGGACCTTGATTTTGTTATTCTCACGTTTAATTGTCCGCGAGCGACTGGACTTTGCGAAGCGGCCGCTTATGGTTTGCTAGACGCGGAGCTTCGACATTTGGTCGAAAAGAGATTAATTAGATGGCAAGAGCCTTGGAATTGATAATCCTCTCACGATTTTTATTTTCGAAGGAGAGACGATGTTTCCATTACGCTTTTAGGCATCGATTTCGTCGTGACCATTTTTGATCCCAACAGTTGTGATCTTGAACGTTGATTTCAAGATAATTGTTTTTGACCCCAACAGAAGTGAAAGTAGTCATTAAGCAGCAACCTACCTTGTATCAAACAACTCTGTACATAGAATATAAATCAATAAATTATCTTTCGTTTAATTACTATGGTCATCCTGTTAAAATTCGAAGGAATAAGCAATGGAAGGATCTAATGCAGACGATGGGAGAAAGCATAAAAGACAAGGAGCCAATAATAATGATGGGAGACATGAATGAATGATATAAAAGGAAATGATGAGAAGAAACGAGGAGCACGAAGACCTGTCTTAACTTTCCATACTTTCATGTCATTTCTAAATACTATTGGTTTAAATGTATGGAGGTATATTCATAATGTGAAAATAAAAATAAATTTAGCAGTTGCCAATGATCAATGGTTAGAAATTTTCCCTAATGAATATGTGCAACTTCTTTCTTGGCATTGCTCTGATCACAGGCCACTCATAGTTTACACAGAAAACCAAGTTTGGAATGAAACAAGCCTCTTTAGATATGATAACAAATGACAATACAATCTAGATGTCAAGCAAGTCATACACCAAACTTGGGAACAGAGCTGTCAAGGAATGCCTCCACAGATTTTTTTATGTAGCTCTGAAACATTGTAGGCAAAGGCTATCACAATGGAAGAGATTATCTCAAACCAACATAAGAAAATAGGTAAGTGACATTCACAGTAGAATTTATCAAGCTTATTGACTGCTCCGAGCTCTTCCTCTGTTACATCGCCGATTGATAATGCTCCAAGTACTTCTTCTCCTCCGATATCTGAAAAGTCTTCACGACAGGAGGATGTTGATGTTACTTCGTCTCCTGCACTGTTGACAAAAGAACACTCACTCTCACTGCTTTCACCAGTGATCGTCAGCTCTGGTCCACCGCAAACACCGTCGTTGCCCTCTGTTTTACCACCAGCAGATGCATCTCCGGCTCCGGCTATTGGTTGTGGTAAAAGAACACGACAACCACCAGCTCGCTTGTCCGATTATGGGTTATACAGTACTAAGGCTCTTGAAGAACCCCATCTTACGTTCTTTCATCCTCCTCATGACTCCTCTACGGTTTATGGTAATCACTTGTTCCCCTTAATTGCGTTTGTTTCTGATGAACAGTTTTCCACAGGACATTATGCCTTTCTCGCCACTATCACGAGTGCCTCTGAACCTAGACATTTCAAAAAAGCGGTCAAGCTTAAAGTCTGGGATAATGCAATGACCACGGAGGTCACAGCTCTTGAGGATAGTCATACTTGGGATATAACCGATCTTCCTCCAGGAAAAGTGGCGAGAGGAAGTCAATGGGTTTACAAGACCAAATACAACTCTGACGGCTCTATAGAACGATACAAAGCGCGTCTTGTGGCTCAAGGGAACAAGAAAATTGCAGGTGAAGATTATAATGAGACGTTTGCACCCGTGATAAAGATGACAACTATTCGTGCTCTTTTGCGTCTTGTTGCTGCAAGTCAATGGGAGGTTTATCAAATGGATGTCAATAATGCCTTTCTTCATGGTGATCTTGAGGAAGAGGTATACATGCAGCTCCCACCAGGTTTTCACCATACTCATCCGGGCAAAGTCTGTCGTCTTCGTAAGTCACTTTATGGCCTTCGGCAAGCACCTTGTTGTTGGTTTCAAAAGCTCTCTGATGCGTTGCTCAAGTTTGGTTTCGTACAGTGCTATGATGACTATTCTTTGTTCTCCTATTCATACAAAGGTCAGGAGATTCGGGGTCTTATTTATGTTGATGATCTTATTATTACTGGTAATGATAATCACATGGTTAATAAGTTTAAGGAGTACTTGAGCAAATGTTTTTCGATGAAGGATCTGGGGAAGCTAAAGTATTTCTTGGGTATTAAAGTAAGTCGTGGTGCTGATGGTTTTTACTTAACACAGCGTAAGTATGCTCTTGACATCATTTCCGATTATGATCTCGGAGACAATAAGTCTGCCGCAACTCCCCTTGAACTGAATCATAAGTTGGCTCTTGATGATGGTCCGGTTTTGTCTGATCCTAAGTTATATCGTCGGTTAATTGGTCGCCTTATATACTTGACGCATACGCGACCTGAGCTAAGTTACTCCCTCCACGTGCTATCACAGTTCATGCAAGTTCCTCGTCAAGCACATTGGTCCGCTGCTATTAGGGTGATTCGGTTTCTAAAGGGTTCGCCTTCACTTGGTATTATGCTTAAGTCTGACAAAGACTTAACATTATCTGTCTATTGTGATTCAGATTGGGCGGCTTGTCCTTTAACCAGGCGGTCTCTCAGTGCGTATGTGGTCATGCTTGGTGGTTCTCCCATTTCCTGGAAGACAAAGAAGCAGGACACTGTGTCTCATTCTTCTGCAGAAGCAGAATATAGGTCTATGGCAGTAGCTCTTCGTGAAACTAAGTGGGTACGAGCTCTTTTAAAAGGATTAGATTTCGAGCAACTTCAATCTGCGCGCTTCTACTGTGACAGTAAAGCAGCTTTACATATTGCTGCCAATCCTGTGTTTCATGAACGAACAAAACATATTGAGTCGGATTGTCATTCTGTTCGCGATGCTATTAAGGACAAGATTATTGTCACATGCCATGTTCGAACCTCAGATCAGCTTGCAGACATTCTAACTAAGGCATTAGGACGTTCTCAGTTTTATCACATTTTGTCCAAGATGGGAGCTCCGTTGCCACCCGCTCCATCTTGAGGGGGAGTATTAGCGATAAATACAACATCACCAGTGATAAGTTGTATTTATCTTTATATTAGTTAGTTTTCCTATTCTTTAGGAGTTGCTAGGTTTTATCAAGTCTTTCTGAAAGTTGTATATAAACGTGATTTACACGAGTTAATAAAGTCAAGTTGCTTTTGATACTCAATTCTACACTTACCATTCAAATACATTTGATTATGCCTACATAGATACTCTCAAAAAGCAACTCATAAAAATCTACAGATTGGAAGAAGAGTATTGGAGAGTGAAAAGCATAATATAATGGATTAGATCTGGTGATAAGAACATTTTCTATTTTCATGAAAAAAACTAGGCAGAGAAGAAGGCATAATCGTATCATAGCCTTAAAAAACTCCTCATGTGCACTCTGTTATGATGATTCAATGATAAAGAAAATACTTGTAGATTATTTTGCAGATTTATATGCGTCACAAGGAGCTAGATCTAAAGTTGTCTATCAAAAGCTGGGACCTATTGAGAAGAAGGTCACTCTAGATATGAATAGAAGCATTCCCAGGCTAGTAACAAAAGAGGAAGTATGTAGAGCATTACATTTGATCAATGATAGTAAAGCTCATGGGCTTGATGGATAGACCTCTTTTTTCTATAAGCGAAATCGGGACACAATTAGAATAGGTGTGGTAAATTTTGTTCTCAATGTTTTCATTACAAATCATTTGCCACAAGATATAAACCACACTTTCATTTGTTTAGTCCCTAAGGTAGAAAACCCTACATAGGTTAAGGAATACAAACCTATAACCCTATGTAACACTGCCTATAAGACAATATCTAAGATCTTGGTTGAGAAACTTAAACCATTGTTTCATATTTTAATATCAGAAAACCAATCAGCCTTTATCCCAGGCAGACATATCACAGATAATGTTTTAGTAGCTCATGAACTTATGTATAGTTTAAATACTCGAGACAGAGTTCACAAGTTCATGGCTCTAAAACTAGATATCACAAAAGCTTTTGACAAATTAGAATGGGGATACATAAGTTATATTCTAAAGAGTTTAGGTTTTGATAGAAAGTGGAATAGTTGGATAATGAAATGTATCACTACTGTCTCCTATTCTGTCATGTTTAATGGGTCTCCTATAAATCATATCCAAGGAGACTCGATCTCTCCTTATATTTATTTTCTATGTACAAAAGGGCTTACCACTATTCTGAATAACATGGCTAAGAAAGGAAATATCCATGGTTATAGAGCAAGAAAATCTATACCACCTGTGACTCATCTGCTATTTGCGGATGACTCTCAATGTTTGCAAGGCCAATACATAGGAATTCTCTTATTTACTCATTGCATTGGACATCTATGCTCAAGCATCTGATCTTACAATTGCTCACTTACTTGATAATAGAGGGAAAGAATGGAACGAGGAAAAAAAGTTGTCATTCATTTGAACCTAAAATGCCCATTCAAAAAAAGACAACCCAAATGAGTATCGTTCATCTTCCCCCTATATTCATAACCTCCTTCACCAGTAAACCAAAATTATTTCTCATCTTCTTCTCTCACTTCTCAATTCAAAACTAACGCCTCTGGCCATAGAGTTTCACGTGATTCACTTAGAACTTCACGATATTCACTTGCACATAAGTAATATTAAGATATAAAGTTGAGCATGCGGTGAGCTATCGTAAGTGATGCACAAAAATGTGGGGTGTGAAAAGTATTCGGAGATGTTACGTTGTTGACAGTCGTCTCGTTCATTTCATGTCGCTCATAGCATTCGGTATCGCATAACTCACTGTCGGCGCGATAGCATTCTGTTGAAGTTAGATTGAATTCTCATGTCATGTCACAAATTTAATGAGACCATTAAAGTCAAATTGTGACAAGGCAAAAGACTAGTTATGAGGAAGAGGGTTTTATCTAAGACAAGAAAGAAGATGTCTCTGAATGAGACAGAGGGTTTAAAAGGATAAGCTTCAGCTTACAAAGCCACATGGTCTCTCTCATTCTCTCTCCGCTGCAGATGTCAAGTTTGTACATTTCAGGATATGCCTCGGAGAAGACAAAAAGGAAGCTGCTTGGAAGGAGTTGTTTTGCTCGGATAACAAGAAAAGTTAACAAAGGTTTGACTCAAGTCAAGGGTTAGGTTAAGTTGGGTCTTTGATTAAAGCATAGCATAGTTGTCTAAAAAGGTTATGCAGAATACAAGAAGAAGAGAGGTATAACAAAGAGCTCGAAAGTGCTACATAGGGTGTTGAAGCCCCAAGGATGCTGAAGCACCAAGGATGCTGAAGCACCAAGTTTGCTTAAGTACCAAGGCACAAGAGAGTGAAAAGTTATATACACAAGGAGTGACCTCAACAACAAAAAGAGAAGAGAGGTTGGGAGAACAAAAAGAGTTACAAGAGAGCTTTGTATTCATAAGAGAATGTTGAGAAACAAAGTTGTAACACTTCTTACTTCTAATGGATTGGTGGAAGTATTCTCCCCTGAGATGTAGGTATTCACCATGGATAGTGAACTCAGGGTAAACAAAATTATGTGCTCTCTTTTCTCTATTTTATGCTCTGCATCATCTCTGCATTATTATCTGTATATATCAGTTTCTTCATTCTTCTGTGACATGTGTTTTCTGAGTTGTGTTCATCCTTCAAGTAAGCAAGTGATCTCGTGGTGATCAAAAAAGGCGAAGGATTGATGTCTTTGGAAGGGGTTAACCTTCACAAATTGGTATCAGAGCTGTGGTTAGCGAAGAAAGACTCAAGCTTTAGGAGAAAGGTGCAAGATTCACTAAGAAAGAAGCAAGTTTCTGAAGAAAGCTTAAAGCTTTGTGAAGAAAGGT
Source organism: Anastatica hierochuntica (assembly GCA_900406275.1). NCBI lineage: Eukaryota > Viridiplantae > Streptophyta > Magnoliopsida > Brassicales > Brassicaceae > Anastatica > Anastatica hierochuntica. The sequence continues at coordinate 1,155 of OVAN01009824.1, read as the reverse complement.
GAAACCTTTTACCACGAGAAAAGCATATCTAAGAAAGATGGTAGGATAAAGATTGTATCTCAAGAATAGAAAGAAGTTCTTTGCTCATCTAGAAGATTTAAATCTGCTTGAAGTACTACAAGAAGGAGAAGAGTGATCAAGGAAGAATCTCAGAGAAAAAGTTATGTAGTTTCAGAACAAAGAGAAGAAGAAAAGATAATGGCTTAATGGTTGAGTTCGTCGGTGATGGAAAGAAAAGTTCACAAAGAAAAGATCAAAGTTAAAGTGAAAATTTCAAGCACAAGAATGAACAGATGAAGAGAAAGAAGAAATAGCTTTTAAGAAGAAAAGTGTTCTCTGATATGTTCGTAAGAAATGAGCTTCAAGCTTGGTGCATGTTGAATCTTCTCACAAACATAAGCTGGTGTATGATTATGGATAGTTAGGTTCAAGTTCTGTAACTCATTTCGAAAAGTCAGAATCAAATCATCAACAAAAAGACTCAAATCAAGTGAACGGTGTGTTTGGTTTGCACAAGTTGTTTTGGGTCATGCACATTAAGAAGGTTTAAACCTCTGTACATCCCTAGGTATGCATTCTATCTTCACAAAAAAAGTCCAAGACTCAGATCTGGTGTAAGGTTGTGTGTTGGTGAAATTTGTTTGTTGTAGTTAAATGCAAAGTGGTTATTGCAAAATGATTAAGTGACTAGCAGTTGGTAACACACGAGAATCTCAAAACTAAGAGACGCCTTAGGAGTTAGCTTGGTATAGGTTTCAGAGGCTACTTGAATATCAGTAAGGGTTTCGAGGTTCAAGATAAGAACATATGCAGGTGGGAGAAGAAATAAGAGAAGTGTGTTGGAACAAAGACAAAATTGNCTGTCAATGTTACGTGGTTCATGGATTCTCTGTAGCCAAAGATCGACAGATCAAGTAGCGAGTTAGCGAATTAGTGAAGAAAATACGAAACTAAACTGCGAAGACAATAAGACAGAAATCGTGAGTAAGTAAGATAATGAAATCGGATTAATACGAAATAGATTGCGAAGCGATATGAATTTAACGTGATAAAGTACAGGATTCGTAAAACAAAGCGAATACGAACACGGATCTAAAGTATGCAAAAAATGTAAACGAAGAACGATTCGACAAACACAGTTAACAAAGAAGTTAA
>OVAN01009823.1:0-16480 GCA_900406275.1 Anastatica hierochuntica | reverse complement strand
TTTAAGCGATCAAACTCTGCCATTAGTGTTTGTAATCGCGCCTCCTTGACTCTTTCAGCACCCATATGTCGAGACTTGATTGCTTCCCATACTTGTTTTGCAGTTGGTAATTCGCCCACTTGAAGCACAAGTGATTCTGGAATAGATTGAACGATTAACGCCATAGCCAAGTCATTCTTGTCTTCGTTGATCTCGCTTGCCTCTATCACGTCCCAAACTTTGTTAACTCTGAGCAATATTTTCATCTTAATTGCGCAAATCGTGTAGTTTGTAGAGTTAAGAAGAGGACATTTAATTGACGAAGATCTGGTGTCCTTAGCTGTTGAGTTTGGCGATGAAGAGCTCGCCTCTAACGCCTTTGTCTCTGTCGTAGACAGAGTCTGATCTCCCATGTCTTACTCTTGTTTCGTAATGCTCTGATACCAAATGTTTGCAAAACAAAGATATCAAAACAGAGTGTAACGTGAAACACAACAAATCTTCCAAAACAACTTCTCTTTATTAAACTTCTTTAAGGAAACTTGTCTCAAAACCTTAAAGCTCTAANTTAAGGAAACTTGTCTCAAAACCTTAAAGCTCTAATTCTCAAAACTCTCTCACAACTCAACCCTATTTGAAATCCATATATATATATAAGACAATCTAATTTCCTAATTCTCAAAGAATACATCATAGTTTAGATAACTCCTAAATCTATGATCCTTATCTCTAAGACTAAACCATAACTCGGTTATCAATTAGATCCTCTTATACTGTCACTCGGTTCGGATAGGGTTGTGATGACTTCTTCCTCAAGCTTCCTTCAAGTTTATTCCAACACCCTGAATTGAAAAAGAGTTAAAGTAATACTAATACAGAGATATTATGAGAAAGCTATTAAATTTCACCTTATATATTATAAGAAAATATTAAATTCAAGAAAGATCGTTAAAATTTCAACTTTAATATTAGTTAAAAAAAATCAACTTTAATGGAAAAAATGGAAATACGCGTGAGACTTGTTAAAATTTCAACTTTCTTTTACTTAGAACCAAAAGAATTATACGCGTGTGACTTGTTAAAAGTAAAAACATAAAATGGAAAAAAGTTGTTGTCCATGTTAATTAATATCATTCAAGGAAAAAACGAAAAATTTGGCATAATAATTTAGGAAATAATTGCGTGAGTTTCTAATTAGTACACACTTTACTAACGTCATGAGAGCATGATTATGAAAGAACTCCATTAGGTTTCTTAAATCAAATTTTTTATTTTTATTTTTTTTGGTTCGATTTAAAAAAAAAATTAAAAAATTCCACCAAATGTGGACTGTCACGTGACGGTGGGACCCGCGAACAGTACAAAAAACTTCAGCAACCGTCTCTTAAAAATAGTGGGATTTACTTCTAATTTTTAATTATAAAAGTTATTAAGTTACCCACTAAGATACTTTGTTAAAGATGGTCTGACACTCCTAATTTTTTTTTCTTTTCAAACCCTATTTAAAGTAGACTTCACAGGCCAATTATTATGTACCACACAAACTAGTAAAATGCAATAAAAGACCAACCCGTGACATAACTCAATCAATATTTACAACCAACACAAAAGAAAAACAAACAAACAAAATGGCTGCACAAGCCAAACCTCAAATCTTCTCCGACATCAATCATCTCCATTACTTCGTTCTCTTCCTCCTCATCTCGTTCCATGTGGCCTATGGCGCCGGAGGAACATGGCAGCTTCTCCTACTTAACGTCGGAATCTCAGCAATGCACTCACAGCTCCTCCACAACGACCGTGTCATAATGTTCGACCGAACCAACTTCGGTCCTTCTAATATCTCTCTTCCAAACCGAACATGCCGCAACAACCCAAACGACGCCGTTTTTAAACGTGACTGCACGGCACACTCTATCGAATACGATGTCGCTTTAAACCGTATCCGTCCTTTAACGCTCCAATCCAACACTTGGTGCTCCTCAGGCGGAGTCACTCGCGACGGAACACTCCTCCAAACCGGAGGAGACAGAGACGGAGAACGTAAAGCTAGACTCTTCTCTCCTTGCGACAACCGAAACAGTTCTTGCGATTGGACAGAAGTCGATAACGCACTCGCTGCAAGAAGATGGTACGCTTCGAACCATGTTCTCCCCGACGGTCGTCAAATCATAATCGGAGGTCGAGATCAATTCAACTTCGAGTTCTTCCCCAAAACAAACGCCCCAAATCTCTATAGCTTAACGTTTCTGTCTCAAACCAATGATCCTGGTGAAGAAAACAATCTCTACCCTTTTGTTTTCCTCAACAGCGACGGGAACATATTCATATTCGCTAACAACAGAGCGATATTGCTTCATTATTCGACCAACACTGTCGTCAAAACTTATCCGGAGATCCCTGGAGGCGATCCTAGAAGCTACCCGAGCACCGGTTCTGCCGTTCTTCTCCCGATCAAGAATCTTGAGCTGGAGGTTCTAGTGTGTGGCGGTGCACCGAAAGGATCATACAACCTCGCTTTTAGGAGAAACACTTTCGTGAAAGCGCTTGACACGTGTGCAAGAATCAAGATCAACAATGATAATCCTGAATGGATCGTTGAGAAGATGCCAAGAGCGAGAGTAATGGGAGACATGACGCTTTTACCTGACGGACATGTTCTGTTAATTAACGGTGGTTCCTCGGGGACAGCGGCTTGGGAGCTTGGTCGTGAACCGGTTCTTAATCCTGATCTTTATCATCCCAATAAACCGGTCGGTTCAAGATTCCAAGTTCAGAACCCTAGTACTATCCCAAGAATGTACCATTCAACCGCCGGTTTACTCCGTGATGGGAGAGTTCTTGTGGGAGGAAGCAACCCACATGAGTTTTACAATTTCACCGGCGTGCTTTTCCCGACGGAGCTTAGGTTAGAGGCTTTTTCTCCGTCCTATTTGGAATCTCAGTACTCGAATCTTCGTCCGAGGATTGTGAATCCACCCTCAACGATCAACTACGGTAGAATCTTGAAGCTTAGGTTTAGAGTAACCGGAAGAGTGAAAAGTCCGGTTAAAGTGACGATGATTTTCCCTTCGTTTACAACACATTCTTTCTCAATGAATCAGAGACTTTTGGTTCTTGATCATGTTTTCTCCACGAGGGTGGGACTCGAGACTTATGAGGTTAGGGTTAGGACACCAAGCACTGCGAATCTAGCACCGCTCGGTTATTACATGGTTTTCGTGGTAAACCAAGACATACCGAGTGTAGGTATTTGGGTTCGTTTACAATGAAAGTGACCATCAACATTGATTAAGTCACTCTATACTATGTGTGTGTGTATAAAACCTACAAAAAAATGTGGCAATTTTTTATAATGTAGTTGAAGATTTCATTTTTTATTGGATTTAACCGCTTTAATTTCGTGGAATTGTATGTAAATGCAAAATTAGAAATAGGAATCAGATACTTCGATCGGTACAGCCTTAGCAGGTCAAGTTTCATGTTAGTTACTTTATAGTGACGTGAAAGTTTAGTGGTTTAAAGGCATACGTAAATCTTTTAAATTAGTTAGAACAAGGGGAATAATACGAGGACATAGAATGCTGCTAAACTTATTCCTTGCGGATTTCTGTGGGAATAATTATTCTTTTACTCTAAAAGATAGATACAAATTCTATTCGGAGAATCGAAAAAAGAAACTTGGTGAAGGAACGTATACAAAAAATTTTGTTTAACCAAAAAAGAGAGAGAAATTCCAAAAGACAAGCTACTTAGACCATGATTAATGGGGTTTTTTAAGGGTTAAGGGTAGAGTTTTTAATAGAGATTCTTAGTTTTTTATTACAAAAGTTAAGAACATCTTTTAAAACATGCCCATTTGAGAATTCGGGGGAGCTCGAATCCCAACCCCTTTTTGGATTATTTTAACTTTTTTTATTTTTTTTGGTTGATTTTTTTTAAAAAAAAATTAATAAATGAACCAATCGCGGGCCGCCACGTGTCGTGGAGCCCGCGAACAATTGCTGAACCCTCCACTTACGAGAGCCGCCCTACGAGACAGTATCATCAAAAATACATTATTATAATAATTGATTTTTTGGGGATTTGTGTGATTTTCTCCTTTAATCTCTCAACGGAGATGCTCTTAGAGCACCCGCATTGAGAGTTCAATGCGGGGTTCACACACAAATCAAGAAAAAAAACACAAAACCCGAGGAATCCGAGCTCTCTCGAGCTCCTCCGTGTGAACCCGAATCATAAGAGATTCACCACGTGGCGACATCCCATTGGTCCGGTTTTATTTTTTTTTATTTTTTTTTAAAAACGAAAAAAAATTAAAAAATCAATTTTTTTTTTTGGTGAATCCTTGGGGGTTTCACTAATGTTGATGCTCTTAGCTAAAAACTTTAAGAGATGATTCTTAGACCATGCCCACTAGCGATAGGGGATGGGGTTCGCCACCTGTCGCTTTTTAATATATATATATATATATTTCGTTTAATTTTCAAAAAAAAATAAAATAAAAAAATAATAAAACAACCAACCGCTGGCCGCCACGTGTCGTGGGGCCCGCGCACAGTGGCTGATACATTACCTGGAAGAGCTGAAGAGAGACAGGATCGATGGTGATCTAATATTTTAATATTTTATTTTTTTTTTGAAATTATGTGAACTCATATTAAAACTTTCCAATAGAGGTACTTTTAGCTTTTGTAGTTAAAAACTAAAAACCCCTTAAGAACTCCATCCTTAAAATCTCCCTCATTAATCATGGTCTTAGCTAGTGCCATATTTCATATGAACCAACTCAGATTCTTACTGTCTTGCACTGCACGTCTCCTTCACTTGTGTCACTCTCTCGGTTAACAACTTCTGCACCATTAATTGCACCCAATTACAAAACAATCCACCATTTACATTTTAAGTAAAATTTACATTGGATCCACCAACTTTCTGCTGCCACTTTTCCCTTTTGCTAAAATGAATATTTTCTTATTAGAGACTAATATGAGAAATCACGAAATCGCAGAAAGTCTTAGATGAAATGGAAAAAAATAAATAAAAAGGAAAAAAACAATCCGATGTTGTTAAGAGTACTGCACCAGAATGTCGACTAATATTGTAATAATGACTACGCAGGTTCAATCAGATGAGGTTCATCTGCTTGTAGCTAATCACTACATAAAATAAACAAAAATAATTAGATTTTTTTTTAACTTTTTGTAATGTAAAATTTATTTTAAAAAAGCCTTTGTACGACATATTAAACTAGCATTTTAGAGTTTAAAAGAACAAAACTTTTGATAAGATAAAAAAATTTTAGAACCAAAGGCGGAATCTATTATGGATCCCAGAGTATGAAAAGATCAAAAGAGCTCTTTTTGAAATCAATCCGGACAAAGTTCCGAGATCGGATGGTTTCTCGGCAAACTTCTTTCACACCAATTAGGAGGCAGTAGGGAAAAAGATTGTAGAGGAAGTGCAAAGTTTCTTTGGCAGTGGAACTTTCCCTAGTACCTTAAATGAAACAAATGTTTGTCTCGTCCCAAAGATCCAAAGCCCGACAAAAATAGCGGAGTATCGCCCAATAGCCTTATGCAACCACTACAAGAAATAGGCAAAATTCCTTCGGTAAAATCCATCGGTAGGAAAGGACATGTCCTGATCGATTTCCGACGAAAAATGGTCATCGATATTTCGCCAGAAAAAAATTTGGTCGGAAATGTATCGGAAATTTCCGACGGATTTTTGACGAAATATATCTGTCGAAAATTTCCGACGAATTTTTGACGAAATATCTTTCTGGAAAAACCGTCAATATTATGTTGGAAATTTTCTACCGTTTTTCTACGGATTTTTCTGTTATTTTCTACATATTTCCGACGGACTTTTTTTATATTTTTTAAAACTTAAATAAAGATTTTGAAATTAAAATTAGAAATAAAATTTAATATTAAATTTAAAATTAATTTGGAATTAAAATTTAAATTAAAAATTCAAATTCAAATTCAAATAAATAAAATTATCAAAATATAAAAATCAAGTTTACATAAGCTTATAAATAAAAACTATTGCATAGAAAGTTGCGGGTTCTTTGTCGCCGAAAAGTTTGAAACCAGCTTCGCAAAATAGGTCTTGAGGGGGTGGTAAAAGCCGATGAAATCGCCGCCCTCTCCAAAAACTGTGTTCCATCTTCGACGATGTAATTGAAAGAGACGATGAAAAACGAAAATCTAAGTATGACATGAAAATATAAAATAATAAGATTAATATTTAAGTTTAAAAAATAAATATAAATCTTATAATATGCTTGTATCTACCGTAAACACTAATTACATAACTTAAATTTAAGAACCCATAAAAAACTTTTGTAATTTATTAAAATTTTGAAAAATATAAAATTAGACTCATTTTATAAAAACCAAAATAAACCTTTACAATATGAAAAATTCACAAAATACTATTTTACCTAAGTAGTTTAAAAAACCCTTGAGAAAAAACTATAACAAAAACCCTTGTAAAAACCCATATAAATAGTACAAAAAACCCTTATAAAAACCTATTATAACTTTGAAAAAAAACCTATTATAAACTATTAAATATATAAAATTCTTAATATTACATAAGTAAATTTAAAAATTCATATAAATTTATGTAATATATTAAAACTCTAAAAAGTTTATCAACAATCGTTTAACATATAATTTTTTTATAACAAATAAAATATATTCTAAATTTACAAAATAATTTTATTAAGAAACTTTTTAAAAAAATTCTAATATGAATGAATTATATAAACACGTTTTTTATATACCCATAAAAAAAAAGTCTGTGCATTTTCTCAATTTCATCATCAAATTTGTAAAATCATTCCATCACAAATCTAAGCAATTTCATCCAAAAAACTAATCAACCTACCAAATCTAACATCAACCTCACATAACCCATGCATATCTATCTAAATAATCCTCAAACTTCGCAAATCTAACAAAAGTCTCCCAAATTTCACCTTGAATCTAACCAAAATATCAAAGGTTGAAAAACTTACATGATATAGGCAAAGAGATAATGTAACCGGCGGTGAGGAGAAGTTCATCTACGGCAAACGGCGATGGTTAGGGAGGTGACTTTTTTTTTAAGTTGCAGAGAAAATGTTGAAAGGAAGAAGTAGAGATCTTATTTTATATTAAAATTTCCGACGGACTAAATCCGTGGAAAATTTTAGGAATCCCGCCGCATATTTTTCGTTTTCCGCTATTAATCTCCGATAAAATTTCGAATCCATCAGAAATTCGTAAGAAATTTTGAACCCAATAGACCCTGAACCGATTCTGATCTGAAAATTTAAAATACCTGAATGGATCCTATTTCTCTAAATCCGAAAATCCGAAAAATCAAAATGATCGGTTCTGGGTGGACCGAATGCCCAACCCTAAACAATATTAGGGTTTTCTCTTTTTTTAAAGCAATAGAAAATTTATATTTTAATTGTAATTATAATATGACATCAGTTTAGAAAAATTATGTGCTCCCCATTGCATATATCCACTTATATACAATAAAAGAAAGGTATCTAAACATCACATTAATCATTTAGTCAAAACCAAAAAGCATCATATATATGAATTTCACTCTCGTTTTAAGCAAATGAACTACATTAGTTTTGAAAAACAATATTAACATATATAGTCATATATATTTCTGAATTAAATTTAAATCAAAATTAGTTACGATTTTACAATTTTCTCCTCCTTTCTGATGTTTTTTTTTGTCAAACCTTTCTGATGTTTTTAACTATATATTTTAATATAATTTGAGTTCACTCCTATTTATTTGGATTGATATATAGATTGAATGAAATGTTGAAAGCAAAAATTTTTATACAAAAAAGTAGATTTTTTGTATTCGGTGCATTTTGAATTTTGCAAAACATATATATGTATATATACACACACACACACAAAAGATAGCAATATTATTATGGTTAGCCAAATTACTCATTTTATATGAAACATCTATTTTCTTAAATTAAAAAAAAACTTAATGAAAGCCAACACCAAAACACTAACGACTAAAAGTGACTATTATATTAGTAAATACACCTCAAACTCTACAAAACCACACAATTTGTAGACCATATGTTTAACAAAGAAAGAGCAAAATTGTGATTTACATAGAACAATAAACATAAATACTAGTCGAGATAGAATTAATATTTCTGCGTGTATTTAAACAACTCAAATGGCATAACATCAACGAAATATAATAGGTAAATGAACATATAAAATGAAAGTTTATGTGGAAACTCAATTTATAATTAGGTTATCAGCAAAAAACAAGGGAATGGTACAGATAAAATAAGAAAAAAATTAAGATGAAAAAATAATCTAGAGACTAATATGAAACTAAATAAATAGACTGACTATTTCTGGTAGACCGACTATGTGAGAAAGATTTTTTTGTCTACAAGGGTGCAACTAGTAATATTGTAGAAAATATACTAAGGTGTTGGCTTAGTATAAACATGTTGCTAGTAATATTACTTATTTTATATGAAACATCTAATTTCTTAAATAAAAAGATCAGTTGGTAATATTACTTATTTTAAATGAAACATCTATTTTCTTAAATAATCAATCTTAGTGAAACCTAAATAAAAAAGAATCTTTTTGGGGGCAGCCAAATTTGCTAAGAATTCTTTTTTTCTATAGTTATTGCTCCATAATTCTCTTAGTTGTATGTTAAAACTACATTATATTAATACGGTATAACTTCTATAAATGAATATTGCTATGTCGAAGATATTTTATTAATTTAAAAAATTATTAATTTATAAAGAGATTATTTGGATCAAAAAATAAATTTGGGATCTGAAAAAGTTATTAATTTATTGGTTATTAATTTATAGAGGTTATATGGTATTTCCGATACCATTTTATACCAAGAGGTTAATTTTAATGTTTTATAAGGAATAAATAATTGTTTCACCAAAATCCGTTGTAGTCTAGCTGGTTAGGATACTCGGCTCTCACCCGAGAGACCCGGGTTCGAGTCCCGGCATCGGAGTTATTTTTAATCGTCTTATTAAAGAAAAGCCCGGCCCAAAGATTATATTTATCCCAATCTTTGAGTTATTGAAAGATGTGATGGATGTTTATGTTTTGTACTATAATAGGTAAACATTCAGGGCTTAAAGTAGTAGTAAACAAATTTTACGGTCCATGTTCAATATTTTAAATACTTTGGGTCATGGCAAACCCCAACTTTTATGTCATTCATCTTTTGGGTCTTCTGTAAACAAACGATTCATAGACAAACTAATAACGGATCTCGAAAGAAAGTATATATTACAAAAATGCCAAAAGAAAATATTCTGTTATCAAAAAAAAAAAAATTTCTATTATACATTAACGTATCTTTTATTTTTGTGGGAGAGAAGTGGTGGCGGTGGTCCAGTTCATCTCCAAGTAGATGAATGAAATTGGATAACGTAAAAGGAATGTATAAACAACCGTACCAAATACTCCTTAAATACCAACTTGCAAATATGTTTAAATGTAATTTTCTGTGAACAATGGCATGCGAAGTCTTTTTTTTGTTTTGTTTTATTCGGCATGCTAGTTTGTAACGTTCAATGACTATGGTATTATCATTTGTAAAAGAAATGAATTGTTTTACACTCTTCTTTGTTCTATATATTCTTATTATGGGAAAAAGTTTAGCATGTGTTAGTGGCATCATTGCATAAGTTCTCTATTGTAATTTCGGAGGAGAAAAAAGAAAAGAAAAGATGTTCAGTATTGAACGAGAAGACTTGCATTATTGATTGGTCGCTACTACCACTAGTAGTATTACCTAAGGGATCACTCTTCTTTTTCTTAGTTTATGTTTTCACTTATTAACGAATTAACCACTAATAATTAATTACTAGTAAGAATGTAAAAGTTCCCTATACCTAATGGATTTTAATAATAAAAGAATATGTTGGTATATAAGTATATGGAATGTAACTGTATAATAACTTGTTCCATTGTCAACTATCAAGTAACAAACTCCATTCAATCTAACCATTCAAAGGAAAAATAAATAAATTGGAAATGCGAGATAAAGTTTTGTCTTTATAAGAAACCTTTTGTGTTGTACAAAATCAACACACAAAAAACAATTATGATCTTCTTCTCTTCTAAATATTTTGGATATAAACTTTATTCTTTTGGTGAGAGCCGTGGGACCAATCTTAACTGCCAATGAGAATTTCAGTTTATTTAAGGGAACAAAAATAGACTATATATAAAGAGATGACCAAAACGAAGAATCTATCAAATCAGATAAAAAAGAGTCTACATACAAAATTATATAGAGAATCAAGCAAAATGATGACAACTTCTTCATTGGTGGCTATCTTCTTCCTCGTACTGATCTTGCAAGCCAATAAGCTAGAGAGTGGGAATGTCCATTCCACTACGAAAGAAACGAACAACGCTGATAAAAAAAACACAACCACCGAAGTTGTTCTCAAGGACAAGAAAAGAAGTTATAGTGGGGGAAGCGGAAGCTATAGCTGGGGATGGGGTGGTGGCGGCGGTGGAGGAGGAGGTAGTGGAGGCGGAAGAGGTGGAGGAGGTGGAGGAGGAGGAGGAAGAGGAGGAGGCGGTGGAGGAGGAGGTGGAGGTGGTGGTGGCGGAGGAAGAGGATGGGGATGGGGAGGAGGTGGAGGTGGAGGAGGATGGTACAAATGGGGTTGTGACGGAGGAGGAAGAGGAAAAGGAAGAGAAGGAAGAGGAGAGTTTGTGAAAAGAGAATATGCAGAGTGCAAAGGAAATGGAAAATGTAGAGGACAAATATTGGAATGTCCTCAGCATTGTGGAGGTTTTTGCTTTTATGATTGTCTCTTTCTCTGCAAACCTCATTGCCGTCGCTAGAGAGAGACAAATCCATTAATTCATCATCATGCATTCTCTCTTTTGTCGGTTTTTTTTCTTGTGCCCATACATAATTTTTAGGGTTTCTTCTTTACAAATCTTTTTTTTTTTGAAAGCTTCTTGAGTGATGGTGAAAAAATAGCAATCATATTAGGATCTTGGTTCATCTTTTTTCCTCTTTCCTTTTCTTTTTGCTTTCTATAATGAACTAAAAGTTCATAAAAGAATTCCTCTTTGGCTATTGAATCTCCAATGCTAAATAACTTTTTTCTTGTTTTCGCTTTCTTTTTGGTAAAGCTTGTTTTGCTTTCTATAATGAACATCTTTTGGAAAAAAATAATTCCGTTTGTTTCTATTGTTTTACAACGAAAAATATTGAAATTAAGAATAATAATAATATGTCTACTACAGAAAAAACTTCCATTTGAAATGATTATTCAAAACTATCCGTAATCTGTAGGTAAAAAATCTGATAAGCTTCCTTTGATTTTATTCCAGGTTTGTCACACTATGAATCTCATAAGTTTGCAAAACCAATTCCTACTGTTAATGATATTTCGATTTGACAATAATTATTATGACCGTAGTTAAAATATCGAATAAAATTAAGATAATACGGATATTATTGAAAATCAAAAATATATTGCTTTGTTAGAACGTAGAACACTACTACCTAAAAAAATAATTATCAAATTAAATCAAACTAGGCATAACAAAATTAAAACTGTCGATGTGTAATTCACTAATTTATGAATTGCTATTACATTCTACAGTGTTGTTTAATAGAAAAATATGTCTCTAAAACGGTTTAGTTAACAATAATCTGGAATTAAAATTATCTCTCAATTTTCTTTTTGTCGTCAGTAGTCTAGTGGCAAATAGTTTTTTTTTACCGGAGAAAAATGTATTAGACCGTTGCCTATTCGCAAGGACAACAGCTTACTAACAACTTGTCAACAACTTTGTTACTCAGTTATGTTATTTACGATTCTCCTATATTGCTTCATTATAGTTACGATAGTAGCTTCTTTGCTTTTGTATAAATACATGTACGTTGAGTGATAAATACAACAATTCTACAAGTCTGATCCGATTCTTTATGGTATCAGAGCATTAGAAAATATTTTTTTTTCTTCTCTCTAAACACCTCGATTCGAACCGATCATGTCCATCGAGACCTCTGCGAACCCGACTTTGACCCCGACCATGAACGAACTCCGACGCACCATCTCTCCATACGATCTCACCGCCGCCGACAATCCAGGTGTCGTTATCTCGCATCTACTACTCAAAGGCTCAAACTACGATGAATGGGCTTGCGGTATGCGCACTGCCTTGACGTCAAGGAAGAAGTTTAGCTTCCTTGATGGCACGATTCCTCGACCAGAGGATGATTCAACGGACCTTGAAGACTGGTGGACCATTCAAGCTCTTTTGGTTTCGTGGATGAAGATGACTATCGATTCGGTCCTTCGGTCCAACATCTCTCACCCTGATGTTGGGCAGGATCTCTAGGACTATCTTAAACGCGCTTCTCTGTTACCAACGGTCCACGCATCCAACAAATCAAGGCAGAGTTGGCTTGTTACAAACAGAGAGGCTTGGCAATTGAAGCCTAATATGGCAAATTGAACAAAATTTGGGATAACATGTAAAGCTATCGAGCACTTCACACTTGCAAGTGTGGAAAGTGCGAGTGTGATCTCAGAACTCTCCAAGAAAATGATCGTGAGGAGGACCATGTTCACCAATTTTTCATCATATTAGATGATCAATTCCGCACGGTTCGGTCAAGTCTAGTCTCTCGTATGCCAATTCAACCACTTGAAGAGGTATATAACATTGTTCGTCAAGAGGAGGATCTCAAAATTTCCTCTCGATCTATGGAAGACAATTCTGATGTCTATGTCTTTGCCGTCAACACTAAGCCCCGAGCTCAATACCCCGACAAGATCACCACCTATAAACACTGTAACTGACAAGGACACACCTCAAACCAGTGTTATGCTGTCATCGGTTATCCGGAGTGGTAGGGCGATCATCCTCGAACCGGAACGCAGCAACCGCAGAGTCGTGGCGGTGGCCCGTCTTTCTCTGGGGTTGGCCGTGGACATGGTAGTCCCTCCTACGTAAATGTTGTTCACGTCTCTGCCACTCAACCTCAGGAACAAGCAAATTGTGTTATTACTAATCGAGATCGTGATGGTGTGGCTGGCATCATCGACAATCAGTGGGAAGCTATTTCTCGTCTTCTGAATACGACACCAGTTGGTCCTATGCCCGACACAAACACGGGTAAGGACTTTGTACCTTTTTGGATTTTGGATATTGGTGCTTCTCCCCATTTGATAGGTAATCTCGATGTTCTCACTGATGTCAGAGGTATGACACCAGTTTTGGTTGGTTTTAGCTGATGGTAGAGAACAAATCTCTACCAAAAAGGCACGATCTCTCTTGGTCCGAATCTGATTTTGTGCTCAGTTTTCTACGTCACTGAAATGCAGTCATATTTGATTTCTTTGGCACAATTGATGGATGAAAGTGGTTGTGTTATTCAACTTGCTGAGAAGTTCCTTGTTGTTCAGGACCGAACTTCGAGGACGGTGACTGGAGTGGGTAAACGAGTTGGTGGAACCTTCCACTTTCGCTGAATGGAGACTGCCGTTTCAGTGACAATACGATTTGTGGCATAAACGAATGGGTCATCCTTCTGCAAGAGTTGTTGGTTCACTTCCTGATTTGAAAATTTCGTTGTCTTCTGAAATTTTTAATAAGGCGTGCGATGTTTGTCTTCGTGCCAAACAAACTTGATGTTCCTATCCAATTAATAGCAATAAAACAACAAGTGTTTTTCAGTAAATTCATTGCGATCTATGGAGTCTATATCGGACATCTACCCATTCCAGAGCATGTTATTTTTTGACTATCGTAGCCGATTACTCACGTAGAGTATGGACCTTCTTATTAAAAGATAAAACAGAGGCACCACAGTGTTTAAAATAATTTATTTCTATGACCGAGAGGCAGTATCAAACATAAGTACAAACTGTCCGTAGTGACCGAGAGGCAGTATCTCCACGAGACCTCTTGTGTGGGTACACCTCAACAAAATGACCGTGTTGAGAGAAAACACCGTCATATCTTGAATATCGCCCGTGCACTACGATTTCAAGCAAACATACTACTAAAATATTGGGGAGAATGCGTATTAAATGCTGGCTATTTAATCAATCAGACTCCTAGTCCCATCTTGAACGGTTTGACACCATTTGAAAAGTTTAACCACTCTACTCCTTCATACGATCATCTCCGAGTGTTTGGTAGCCTCTGTTACGCTCATAACCAACTCTACAAAGGTGAAAAATTTGCAGAACGTGGCCGCTGCTGTGTCTTTATGGGGTAGTCGACTGGTCAAAAGGGATGGCGGTTGTATGATTTGGACAAAGGAGTTTTCTTCGTTTCCCGTGACGTTGTATTCTGTGAAGATATTTTCCCGTTCTCAGCTACAGAATCCACAGAACTCCAACCTCTCATTGAACCTGTATTTGAGTCATGGTCACCATCAATGACGCAAATACTCGATGAAGAAGACAAAGCTATATCAGCTTCTTCACGTGATATAGAACCAAATATAGAGTAAGTGTCATTAGGCTTAAATGAATTAAGGCCCACTACTCAGCCTTCTTCACCAATTGAGGCCCATAGTGTTTCTCGTTCTATGATCCATTGTCCATCAAACGAGACATCATTTTCTTCAGAACAACGGCCGTTGCAATCCACCTCGGAGTCGGCTACGTTGCCACCGCCGCCGGAAGAAATTACAGGTCGGGGGCATCGCCGTAAAATTGCTCTAGTGACTCTTCGAAAAAATGTTGTTAATTATGTCAAAAGTCATTCACTTTCTTCTTCATCTCTTACAAGCTCCGTTGACTACCCCATCGAGGACTATCTTAGCAATGATTAATTCTCTACAAAACATCAGGCTTTTCTCGTCGCCATTCACTCTATCGATGAACCATGAACATATCGAACCGCTGTCTTGGATGAACGATGAAGAAAAGCCATGGAGGCACAACTTGGTGCTTTGAAAGAAAACGTACCATGGGTTCTTGCAGATTTGCCTAAAGGGAAGCGGGTAATCTGTTGTCAATGGGTCTATAAAGTTAAGTTCATGGCAGATGGTATAATCGAACGATATAAAGCTAGGCTCCTCATACTCGGCAACAAGAAAATCGAAGGTGAGGATTACGGTGAAACCTTTGCTCCTGTTGTAAAGATGGGTATTTTTCATTTGTTGTTGAGTGTTGCGGCCAAACGAGATTAGGTGATCTACCAAATGGATGTGCACAATGGCTTTTTACACATAATTTTGGAAGAGGAGGTATATACGAAAGTATCGCAGAGTCTTGACGTTGGTGATAAATCAAAAGTTTTACGTCTCCGCAAGTCTTTGAACGGTCTAAAACAGGCTCCACGCTGCTGGTATGCGAAACTTAATGCCGCTTTGAAAGAATATGGTTTTATTCAAAACTATTCTGATCACTCACTATTTAGCTACAACCGAGAAAACATTGAGATTCACGTTCTCGTGTATGTCGATGATTTGGTCATCACCGGTAACTCCATTGATAAGGTACAACAATTCAAAGCTTACTTATCTTCTTGCTTTCATATGAATGACTTGGGGACTTTGAAATACTTTCTAGGAATTGAAGTGGCTCGCAATGCAAGTGGTATTAACTTATGTCAATGAAAGTACGCACTAGAGATCATAGCAGAAACCGGGTTGCTTGGTGTGAAGCCTGTCTCTTTTTCGCTGGAACAGAACCACAACTTAGCGTTGTTTAAGTCACCAAAGCTGAAAAATCCGCAGCCGTATCATCGACTTATTGGGCGACTAATATCCTTGGCCGTTACACGTCCTGACTTTGCGTTTAGTGTTCACATTCTATCGTTATTTATGCAAACACCATTAGAAGATCATTGGAACGCTGCGCTTTGCGTTGTTTGATATTTAAAACAGATTGCGGGTCAAGGAATTTTGTTAAGAGCATATGCGGATTTTCAAGTCATCGGTTGGTGCGATTCTGATTAGGCAAGTTGTCCGCTCACACGACGGTCGATCATAGGGTAATTTGTGCAGCTTGGCTCTTCTACAATTTCATGGAAAACAACAAAGCAACAACCGTTAGTCGGTCATCTGCCGAGGCAGAATATTGGTCCCTTTCTGCTCTCACACAAGAATTACTTTAGCTCAAACAAATTCTTGACTCTCTTGGAATTTTTCATGACTTACCTATGCAAGAAAAATGTGACTGTTGGTGTCAAATATGGTCATCTCGAAATCAACGTCCAAGATCGTATCTCTAATCAGACTTAATCGGAAACACGACCAACGTCTAGACTCACCACCGTCAAGACTTAACATCTTCTAGACTTACCTCCGTCTTGACTGGTCATCGTCTAGACTTAACTATTATTCNAAGTCTATCCTTCCGCGAACAACTAAAGAGCCCGAATGCTAAAGTTAACATCCATGATTTATAGATAACTCTTGGAAGACCTCGCATTACGAACTTCGGAACGATACGAAACCT
>OVAN01009822.1:0-16480 GCA_900406275.1 Anastatica hierochuntica | reverse complement strand
GAGTTGGTCCAACAAGATGCTGCAGAACCTGAAGAGAATCATGATCTTCATCATGAAGATCACGGTGAAGAAGAAGAAGCAGCTGTCAGTGATGGCTCTGAGAATGAGCAGACTGATCACGAAATAGAGAATGATGAAGTGATCTCATCACAAACACAACAAACCGAAGCTCAGGTTGTGACACGAGCAGGTCGCAAGGTCACGAAACCTAAGAGGTTTGATGACTACATTCTAATGGCCGAAACAGAAGGAGATAAGCTTCTGTTTACAGTGAATGGTGAGCAAGAGAATTATGCAGAAGCAGCTAAGATAAAGGAATGGATCGACGCAATGATAGCTGAGCTCGATTCAATCGTGAAGAACAAGACGTGGGTCTTAGCGGAACAACCGTTAGCAAGAAACAAGTTTCAAGAAATGAGAAGCTTGATTGGAGCCCAAGAAATCGACAAACCCAAGATTCGTGTTGGAATTAAGGGGGAGAATGTTGGATAATTCCAAAAGAAAAAAGGAAAAGTCCTAAAAATAAGAAGATTAGTTTATTTAGGAAAAAGGAAAATCCAATTAGGTTTAAGAGATAGCTAAAACCTATAAATATAAATTGAACTCTTATGAGATGTCTAAGAGATTCAAGCGAGAGATTTAGTTTTTGTGTAAGGTTTTCTAAATCAATAAGAAGTGATTAGTTCTTATAATTGTTTCCTTGATCTCAGACTTGACGGAACAGAAACACTCTGTTGGAACAGATCGACGAGTTTCAACACTTTTATTTTCACGGTTTATATTCATCTTTTACGTTAATTGTTTTCTTATAATTACATTCATGTGATAGATATAATAAATTCAATGGGTTTGGTAATATTGGGGATGATGATGACGAGTTTTGGCTTTTTTTTTGTTGATGTTTGTGTTTTACGTTTTTATCTCTAATGACTACTCGATCAAATTTATTATTTAAATAAATTTGTAATATTATTTATAATAATATAAACACTATTAAAGTAATTTTATTAAATGTACTTCTAAATTAGTACATTAGCTTGAAATTTCTCAATAACTAAAAATACTAAAGTTTTTGTAAGTTAAGATTTTTTTTGCAATACCATCGTACGTATTACTATTCACTAAACAGATTAGTAGTGTAAATATATTGACCTATGCACTTACACAAGGCCCACACACAAAACTTTCTTTGTTCATTCCATTGCTGAAAACATAATGATTGTGCCTTATTTTTTGGATTAGGTGGAAACTCTATTGCTAATTGGTAATTTGGCAAAAAGAGTTAGTGGAGGGAGATATGATTATGATTTGGTTGCAAGCAAATATTATACACTCTTATTTATGAGCTGACATGTATTTATCTATATTAGCTCAATTTTATATCCAAAATAATTCAACTTATACTTCATCCCTTTCAAATTAGTTGATATTTAAAGTTGTTACACATTTCGATTAAAAAATTACTAACTTCTATTTCTTCCGTTTTTTTTGTCAATCAAACATTAATTAAAAAGTTATGCTCATATTGGTTGCTCAATTTAGAAGAGTTATATCTACAAAAAAACAAACGTAAGATAAAAAACGGGTGGTACAAGCTAAACATCTAGCTGCACATTTAGTGAACGGGGAATAAGAGTTAGAGAAAAATCTGGAAGCGAAGCGTGTAAGCCAGAAAATCTTCGATGAGCGTGTGGAATACTTGTCGGTCTTTAATCTTCCTCCGTTTTTAATATTAATTTGATATTTTACCATTGAAAACACAAATTAAAAAACTGCATAGAATTTTTCAAATTTTCTCTTATCTAAAATTAACATTAACTAAAGCTAAATTAGGCAATAGATATCCTACTCGAGAATACAAATGGTCGTAAAATACAAATATATTTTTTGTATGGAAAGTTGTAAACATCATCTAATATAGAACAAAAATTTTCTCGAAAAATATTAAATGTATAAAAACGGATGAAATATTTATTTTACCTCTTTTACATAAAAACAATATTAGATACAACTAATTCAACCAATAAAAATCATATTGCAAATTATTATGGTCATAAACGTTAATAATATTAATTTTTTGCATAAAAATTTGAAAATACCAACTAATTTAAAACCAAAAAATATTTTTAAAATATCAAAAATGAAAATGAGAGAGTATTCATTAGCACAAAATTACATTTTGAGTTGACAAAAATACATTTGGGTGTTAGCATAAGTAATTTTTTTTAAAAGTAATTAAACGGTCAAAAATATCGGTGAATACTATTCACATGTTTTCACGGTGGAAGTCATCAAACTTTTTAGAAAATTTTTGCAAAACTTTGAAAATGCTTTGATCTAATAGATTTTGTTTTTCAAATACATTTTTAAACATACAAAATACTATGCATTTCTTTTTTTTATTCATCTAAAGAATTATATTAACTTGCTAAAACGTAGAAATACAGTAAACACAACTTTTCTTCGGAAACAATAATACCATGCATTTCTTTATAAAACCATTTAATTACGATAACAAATCATAAAAAAAAAAAGTAGACAAAATCAATACCACGTACCTCAAAAGTCAAAACCATCCACAGAAACAAATAACAGTGAACTGTTGTTAGTGGATCAATTATAACTTTTTACGTACGAAATTGGATTAATCGATTTTAATAATTTCAATCCTAATCCTAATACTACAATTTATAATATTAACACAATTTTGTAATTTCATTATCGAAAGTCGGTGGAATACCACGTCATAGTCGTTAGCCTTATCCAAGTTGGTCATGTTTTTTTGGAGTTTGGTGTTTGGTGTAGCTCCTAGATTTACAAATAACATCACTCCAGGTACTACTCTTTTTGTAGCCGAACACGTGATGGTAGTAGATACAAGGAAAGGAGACATAGCTACTCTAAAACGTAAACCATTTACAATTTTTTTTGTGTGTTAAATACAGGGTTAAACCCAAGTGACCAAATCGATGACGAATTAGACCTAACCCTTGGATGTGAGGCCAGTCCACGGATAGACTCTCTCATTGGGTATTCAAATGGGCCGAAAGCAAGGATCCATTTCCGTGTGGGTGAGCAGAGACATCGTGAGGTAGATCCTTCCGGCTGGATTCGAACTCGCAACCTATTCCCAAGAAACAGCCCGTCCTTACCATTAGGGCATGGTGTTTGTAATTTCGATTTGGAATCGGTTCTGAAATATGCCGGACGAAACATCTATTTCAAATGTTTTGTGAGATTTTGGTTTCTCGAGATACAATAATGTTTGAAAAGAGCGTAAACACTAAAGTGTAATTATATTTTCGATTATTTATTTTGAGAGAATTTTGCATTTAAATTTAGTTGTGCTAAAAAGCGAGCCTAACCAAATGCAAGAGGAACAAATATTGAGAGCCAACTTTTTTTTAAAAATTTTTTATAGGGCCAAATGTGATTTTTCAGATATAATAGTTAAAAACATTTTTAAAGATAGATATCAAAGGGCTAATATTTTACAAAATATAAAATAATTGGCCAATTTTCGCAAATACCACAAGGACCATATTGTGTAAGTTAGAACAAAATACGGAAAAATATTATGGTAATTTATAGAGATAGTAAATCAATTTTTTAAAACCTTTCAAAGCAACGTTCCCGACTATTGAATTAGGTGTATTCGTAGCCCCAGAGAGAATTGCAAAGGCGCACAGAAAGGATAGACGAAAGTGTTATATATTGTTTAGTTAACATACATAGATCTATTAGTCTTTAACCAGAAAAAGTTTTATACGTAAAGAATTTAATTCAAATGTAAAATTTTATAAGGCTAATTAAAACATTAACCATGATCCAAAAATTAATTAAATTTTTGAATTAAAAAAAAATTAATATAATAATGGGAATTTTACTAAAATACCCTATTTGTAAAAAAATGGAAAAATAAGAGCAAAAAAATAAAATCACATTTTGGATAAATATAAAATTTAATTAATGTTAGGATCATGGTTATTCACTATAATTTACCAAATTTTTAAGTGTTATAAAATTGTAGAACTATAAATCTTAGAGCAAAGGGTGTTTCTCTTTAATTAATATGTAAGTAGCTTAGCCTCCTGACCAAAAAAAANACAAAAAAAAAAAAAAAAAAGTAAGTAGCTTAGCCAATGGATGATGGCAAAACCGTAAACGGCTTAGCCAATGGATGACAAAACCATGAACGGTTTTTCGTTTCAAACCATTTAAACTTTTTCTGTTCCAACTTGCACATTTCACAAACCATAATAACGGAAACATTTTTAAATGAACAATCGTGAACAATGTATATAATATATACATGAATTACTTTATTTATAAATCACGTTACAAACGTAAACATCTGATAAATAATGTGAATAGTAAAAAATAGTGTGAAGTCACGTTTCTATAACGTTAGATGTCTGTCATTCACAATGTAGGTTTACACAAACTTCAGTCACCTGCTTTTTTGTTTCTTCAGAAATATATATATATATATATATTCATCGGATATGTAAATATATTCCTTGTCAGTAAATATTTATAAAAAAATAAATAAACAATTTATTTTTTGATAAATAAAAAACAAGTAAAAACAAGTCATTTTTCAGAAGGGTATTAATAGAATTATATTAATTCCTAAGATACGTGAAAGAAACAAATCAGGATAAACAGTTGAATCTAATAGTACTAAAAAAATTAATCAAACCAACTAAACTAATTTTGTTAAAATCAAGATCTAGCACGAAAAGACAACATGTGATTTACAAAATAACTAATACTAAGATTCAGTTTGCGGATTGGTCTTTCATTTCTAACTAATGTTTTCATCGTCTAAGTTGTATTTGAGTGATGTGGAATGAGAATGTAGTGGTCACGCCCATGTTCACTTCGGCTCAAATGATTACTTGTGTTGTCTCGGATCCGGTAAAGGGACTGGATTTCTTATGCTCATTTGTGTATGCTTTTAATTTTGCGGAGGAACGGCAGGAATTGTGGGCTGATTTGCGGAGTCACCATTCATCGCCTATCTTTCGGAATAGGCCCTCGTTAATCATGAGTGATTTCAACGAGACTCTCCGTATGGATGAGCATTCTGGTTTTCGCGTAACATCTACGGGTATGCGTGACTTTCAGGCTGCTGTTTCTGCGTGCTCTTTCTCTGATCTTGCCTACCGTGGAACTAAGTTTACATGGTGGAATCATCAGGAGGATATGTCTATTAGTAAGAAGTTGGATAGAGCTTTGATAAATGATGCTTGGCTCTCTGCTTTTCCTTCTTCTTATACTCTGTTTGATCCTGGTGGTATTTCCGATCATGCTCGTTGTTTGGTGACGTTAGCAGATGGTGTTGTTGCTTCTCGTCATCTTTTCAAAATATTTTAACTTGCTGGGGCAGTTGGCGACCTTTTTGCCTACTGTGGCCGAGGCCTGGGGTGTCACGGAGCCGATTTTCTACTCTCGTACGGCAGGCTATCCAAGAAGCTAAAACAATTGAAATACACTCTTCGCAAGCTGAATAGGGAGAAAGTTGGACATTTACCAACGCATGTCAAAGAGGCTTATGAGGATTTATGTGCTAAGCAATTACTCGCCTTGTCTAATCCATCAGCCGAGAGTTTCCAAGCAAAGAAGCTAGCTTCGACGAGATGGCAATTTGCATCTCAGCTGGAGGAGTCTTTCTACAAGCACAAGTCGAAGATTCACTGGTTGAAGGTTGGTGATCATAACACAAAATACTTCCATAGAGTTGCGGATTCTCGTCGCTCTATGAATGTTATTAAAGTTGTAAGGTCGCAGGAGGGAGCTCTAATTACTGATCCGGAGGGTATAAAATGGAGGCAAAGACTTGGTTCTGTACTTTTCTACGAGCAGAAAATGTTGGTTATGAGGGCATATCGGTTGCAGAGTTGAGTGACTTATTACGGTTTCGTTGCTCTGTTAGTGACAGTAGCCGTTTGGTTGCGCGTGTTACTGAGGCGGAGGTTAAAGCAGTCATGTTCTCTATGCCATCCAATAAGGCGTCGGGACCGGATGGTTACACAATAGAATTTTACAGAGATGCGTGGTCAGTTGTGGGTGCAGATGTCGTTCATGCGGTTCAATCTTTTTTCCAGAATGGGTTCCTTCTGAAAGGAGTGAATACCACCATTCTTGCTCTAATACCTAAGCATTCAGATGCTATTTTAATGAAGGATTATAGGCCTATCTCTTGTTGTAATATCTTGTACAAAGTCATCTCCAAGATCTTGGCGAACCGGTTAAAGTGTGTGCTCCCAGACTTTATTCTGCCGAATCAGTCTGCTTTTGTACAAGACCGCTTACTTTTGGAAAATGTATTATTGGCCACTGAGTTGGTGAAGGATTATCACAAAGAGACTATTTCTTGGCGGGGTGTCTTGAAGATAGACATCGTGAAGGCTTTTGACTCTGTACAATGGGACTTCTTAGTAAATGTCTTAACAGCTATGGGTGTTCCTGCGATGTTTGTTAAGCGAGTCTACACATGCATCTCCACTGCTTCTTTCTCGGTTCAGGTTAATGGAGAATTGGTTTTTTTTTCAGAGTAAGAGGGGATTACGTCAAGGTTGTGCCCTATCTACCTATCTCTTCGTCATTTCGATGAATGTATTATCAACTCTATTAGATAGGAGGGCATCGACTGGTTTAATGGGGTATCATCCTAAATGTAGAGCGTTAGGATTAACCCACTTGTGTTTCGCGGATGATATAATGGTTTTCACTGATGGGACAGCTCGCTCTTCGGCGGAAGTCATTAGTACTTTCGATCAGTTTGCTTCTATCTCGGGCCTTCGAATAAGTCTGGAGAAATAGTCGTTGTTTTGGCGGGAGTGTCTGATGGTATGCGACAAGATATGGTTTCTCGCTTTGGTTTCAAAGCAGAACAGCTTCCGGTTCGGTATTTGGGGCTTCCGCTAACGATGAAGCGAATGACTGCGGATGATTACGGGCCGCTTCTAGAGCGTATTCGCGGGAAATTTCAATCATGGTCGACGAGGTTTCTATCCTTCGCGGGTCGTTTGCAGCTATTGTTATCGGTCATTGCTAGTATTACTCGGTTTTGGAGTTTAGCTTTTCAGTTTCCTAGTCGGTGTTTACGAAAGACAGATGCTTTGTGTGTTGCATTCCTTTGGTCAGGGGCTGAGTTGAAGCGGACATGTGCTAAGGTTTCATGGGACGATGTTTGTAAATCTCGTCAAGAGGGTGGTCTTAGGTTCCGATCGTTAAAAGAAGTGAATGTAGTTTTTGGCTTGAAGTTGATTTGGTGTCTTCTTACTTCGGCTAAGTCTCTATGGATTGATTGGATGAAGCGATATTTGCTTCGGGAGGGATCTCTATGGCTTGCATCGGCTAACAAGGGTTCATGGATGTGGCGAAAGTTACTTAAATTTCGCTCATTGGCTTCACAGTTCACGCGTGTTGAGGTTGGAGATGGCATGTCCACGTCATTTTGGTATGATTCTTGGTTGTCTATAGGTCGCCTAATAGATATTGCGGGTCCGCGTGGACCGCATGACTTTGGTGTTCCAGTCACGGCAACGGTCAGCAAAGCAGCGACGAGGGCCTGGAGGTCTCGTAACTTCAGGGGTGGTCACTTGTGGTTGATATCTTCCGCTATTCTTAACGAGCAGCCGCCGTCTTTGGATCGTGGGCCTGATGTGGTCCTTTAGAAGAAGCGGCAACAAAAATTTAGTACAGGTTTCTCAATAAAATTGACATGGGAAATGATTCGCACTTCGGCTTCACGAGTGCAGTGGTCTCAGGGAGTTTGGTTCAACCAAGCGATTCCGAAGCACGCGTTGATTGTATGGTTGGCCATTCGAGATAGGTTGAGCACGGGTAATCGTATGGCAATGTGGGGTCGTGGATTATCAATCGGTTGTGTCTTGTGTCAATGCCCAATTGAAACAAGAGATCACCTCTTTTTTTACTGTCCTTTTGCTAGGATTGTTTGGCATAGTCTGGTGGCGAGGCTATTGGATCGGCATTACACAATCTCTTGGTCTCAGCTTTTGCAACTTGTCTCCTCAGCTCGGTTGTCGCGACAAGACATGGTTTTATTCCTCATAGTTTTCCACGCTTCCGTATACAGCATATGGTCGGAAAAAATCGGCGGCGACATGGTCACTCGCCATTGGATCCGCGGGTTCTGGCGAGCACATCGGATAAGCTTATGCGTAATCGTCTTCTCTCTCTGCGTAATGGTGATATAAATGATGGTATTTTGCTTCGTTGGTTAGAAACTAGAGCTTAGGTCTATTAATTCCTTGGCCTCTAATTCATTTATTATTTTATATTCTTTCTTCTTCTTAATTTTTTGAACAATTTTTTGAAAAGTTTTTGGTGGGAATAAAGTTTTACATTTCAGCAAAAATAAAATTCAGTTTTTCTTGTTAAAAATTTAGGTTGATTAAATTAATTTTAAACTAAATTATAGTAGAATGAAGTGATTACACGAACATTTTAAAATAATCTACTTTTATAATTTTTATTACTCTTTTTGTTCCATTTTATAAGTCTTTTTAGATTTTTATTTTTGTTTTATTTTATAAGTCTTTTTGAAATATCTGTGTAAATATTTGATTTATTTAATCCAATCATGGTGCACAAAAAAAAATTTAATCCAATCATAATTGAAAAGACTTCTTTTATTGGTCGATTATGTTTGTTTAGATATAAATAATATTTTTAATATAAAAATACAAAATTCTTAAATTTTTTTTATCTCAAAATACTTATATAACGGAATAGAGGAAGTAGTTATTTTGCATTTAGTTAAACTTTTAATCTAAGTGAATTTTTTATAACTTTTATGTATTGTTATAGTTAACCGAAAAATACTTATTCAACAAAAATGTTTATTACATTGTTTGTTTGCATGTAGTTTGGTCAAACATCTTTCCACTGACACAAACTTATTAGTATTTGTGATGGCAACCTAGAAAAATGTTCTTTTTTCCATTGGTAGTGTGACGCTGAAAAAAAAGGTTTTATTTTGGTTGTAATATGTCTTTTTTAATTTTACGTTTTTTTATAATTGTTTTTTTTTCTTTAAATTTTACGTTGTTAGTAAATTTTTCTTGTTTTTTTTTCGGCAGTAAATTTTTCTTGTTGGTCAAGTACGTATTATACAAGTAAAGATCATTTTCAATATAAATGGAGATATCTTATTAATCCAAAGATCATCCATTATATCTATTTAAACAAAATAAAATTGATTGTTCATAACTTTATATATCCATATAATTTTATACTTAAGGAAAAATGTACACATTTCCAGAACATTCTTGTTCTCTAAAATGCCCTCACTTGGACTTTGAAAATATATTTAATTATTTATTATTGGGTTTGGAGCCCAAGAAAAGAAACGTAAAAGGGAATAAAGAAATTTAATGATTTCGTTTTGTAAATTATTTATTTTCATATCGACTTACCCAAAATTGCATCAACCTTGAAGAATCGTCTCTCTATAAATCTCAAAAATGTATTGAACAAGACCTCACAACTCACTGAAACCATTTCTCTCTACTCCAGGTTCTTTTTCTTCTTCTCTCTCAATTTTTTTTGTTAAAAAAATATTTATAGCTTTTCTATTACATTATTTAGATGTATTTTAATTCTAACGTTACTTAAAAAGATTATTTTATGTGTTTATATTTCTGTAATAAAGCAGATGAATTACAACAATATATTGTCTTTTTCCTTTAGAAAATTCTTTCCTGAAAAATCTCTGGTTAGGAAAAATACACCAAACATCTTTATATTCTAGAGAATCAGTCATTTTTTATATTCTATTTTCTAGCTTTCATTTTTTCTATTAAAAAGGAATTTTCTTCCAAAGAATTTTCCAGCTGTCTTCGAAAAAAAAGTATCACGTCTATTTATTTTTCTTAAAAATTTGTTTTAAAATTTTCCACAAATTCTACATCATTTTCTCAAAAGATACATTTATCCAAATATGGAATCCACTATGACTGTTCTAGAAACTAAAACAATAGTTATTGTTACAATATTAGAATTTCTTTTAATTTATTTTATTACGTGTACCAGTACCAATATTTTCTTTTTTATACAATAAATTTTGTTTTTTTCTTCTTTTGTTATATTCTTTGCATCCACTTTTTATTCTAAATAAGATTTAAATTTAGACAAAAATATTTCA
This sequence comes from Anastatica hierochuntica, assembly GCA_900406275.1. Lineage (NCBI taxonomy): Eukaryota > Viridiplantae > Streptophyta > Magnoliopsida > Brassicales > Brassicaceae > Anastatica > Anastatica hierochuntica. The sequence goes on along the minus strand of OVAN01009822.1, from coordinate 6,303 downwards.
TTTTTTTATGAATGGCCTAACTACCATTGCTTTAGAATTGATGGTTGATAGGAATGTTTAACTAAACTAATTAAATTAGTGGATAAGACACTTCATAATTAAATTATCTTTCTCAATTTGTACACTTTCAAATTCGAGGTCGGTTTGAAATATTTTTATCTAATTACTAAGAAACTAATAATTTAACAAAAAATTAAAACGAATTTTATTGACATGTGTAGTAGCTTAGAGGTCTAAATATTTTAATTTAATAACCTCTTGGGTCGTTTCGTAATATTTTCAAACTCCCAAGGCTAAAAATAGAGAAATAAATAGTCAACGTTATGATCAAATATCTTGACTTTTTATTATAAATCTAAACCCATAGTTTTTTTTTCCTTATATATAATGTGAATGTGACTAACATAAAACTTCATTTTCATTTTCATCATCTTATTACAACAATCTTTTTATAAATTTCTTTTCTCTCTGCAGCTTTTGCAAAAAAAAAGAAAACTTTCTTCTTCACTGTTTCTCTTTCGGATCAATGGCAAACGCTGAACGTACAATAACGCGCGTCCACAGCCAACGTGAGCGTTTGAACGAAACGCTAGTTTCTGAAAGAAACGAAGTCCTTGCCTTGCTCTCCAGGTATTCTCTTGCTTTTGATTAAAGGCGAAAAAAAGTTAAAAGTCTGATCATTTTTCATGTGATTGATTCTGTTTTTTTAGGGTTGAAGCTAAAGGTAAAGGTATATTACAACAGAACCAGATCATTGCTGAATTTGAAGCTTTACCTGAACAAACCCAGAAAAAGCTTGAAGGTGGCGCTTTCTTCGACCTTCTCAAATCCACTCAGGTACTTTAAAAATTTCAAATTTTTTTCAAATGGGTATAGTTAAAGTTTTGATCTTGACAAAATTTTCGATTTTTTTTCAAATGGGTATAGTTAAAGTTTTGTTCTTTTTGAAAAAAAAGTAATGATCTTGACAAATTTTGATTCTTTTTCAAATGGGTATAGTTAAAGTTTAAAAAAATAACGTTAAAGTTTTGATCTTGACAAATAAGTTTTTTTTTTCAAATGGGTATTGTTAAAGTTTTGATCTTTTTGAGAAAAAAGTTTTGATCTTGACAAATTTCAATTTTTTTTCAAATGGGTATAGTGAAAGTTTTGATCTTTTGTGGAAAAAAGTTTTGATCTTTATTTGTTTTGTTTGGTAATGAATATATAGGAAGCAATAGTGTTGCCGCCATGGGTTGCACTAGCAGTGAGACCAAGGCCTGGTGTTTGGGAATACTTAAGAGTCAATCTTCATGCTCTTGTTGTTGAGGAGCTTCAACCTTCTGAGTTTCTTCATTTCAAAGAAGAACTTGTTGATGGAGTGTATGTTGTTATGTTAATCCATTTCAAGTTCTCTCTCTGTCTCTGTCTTTTTAAACTACTTAACAATGGTGTTTTTTTGAAAATTTCAGGAAGAATGGTGATTTCACTCTTGAGCTTGATTTTGAGCCGTTTAATGCGTCTTTCCCTCGTCCTACACTCTCCAAATACATTGGAGATGGTGTTGAGTTTCTTAACCGTTCCCTCTCGGCTAAGCTCTTCCATGATAAGGAGAGTTTGCTTCCATTGCTTAAGTTCCTTCGACGTCATAGCCACGAAGGAAAGGTATTGGATCTATTCACTTAACTTCTCTGCTTTATTGAAGCTAGAATCTCTAAATTATGTGTTCTTTGCTGTTGTAGAATCTGATGTTGAATGAGAGGATTCAAAACCTCAACACATTGCAACGTGTCTTGAGGAAAGCAGAGGAGTATCTGTCTGAGCTTAAACCCGAAACTCCGTATGAAGAGTTTGAAGCTAAGTTTGAGGAGATTGGTCTTGAGAGAGGATGGGGAGACAATGCTGAGCGTGTCCTTGACATGATCCGTCTTCTTCTGGACCTTCTCGAGGCGCCTGATCCTTGTACTCTTGAGAACTTTCTTGGAAGAATCCCTATGGTGTTCAATGTTGTGATCCTCTCTCCACATGGTTACTTTGCCCAAGACAATGTTCTTGGTTACCCTGATACTGGTGGTCAGGTCAGGAACATTCTCTTCCTCTTTTTTCGACTTGTGCATCTTGTTCTGTCTTCAATTGTGAACTTCAATTGTTGTGATCTTGCAGGTTGTTTACATTCTGGATCAAGTTCGTGCCTTGGAGACAGAGATGCTCCAACGTATTAAGCAACAAGGACTCAACATTACTCCAAGAATTCTCATTGTAAGCTCTCGGTTATATTGCTACAACCTTGTATCCTTGTGGATGTTCTGAATCTGACCGTGTGTTTTGCTTCTGTTGCAGCTCACTCGACTGCTCCCTGATGCTGTAGGAACCACATGTGGTGAGCGTCTGGAGAGAGTTTATGGATCTGAGTACTGTGATATTCTCCGTGTGCCCTTCAGAACAAAGGAGGGTATTGTGCGCAAATGGATCTCAAGATTTGAAGTGTGGCCATATCTAGAGACTTACACCGAGGTGAAGTACACTCATCCTCTTCCTCTGAAACCTCAACTCTTGGTTATAGCTTTAGATTAAACCTGAACCTCTCTTTTCTATATTCAGGATGCTGCGGTTGAGCTTTCGAAAGAGTTGAAGGGAAAGCCTGACTTGATCATTGGAAACTACAGTGATGGAAACCTCGTTGCCTCTCTATTGGCACACAAACTTGGTGTCACTCAGGTGAGGCCCTTCCCTCGGTTTATTCAATGATATTCGCCAAAGCTTGAACTAACTAACGCTGTGTGAATTCTTTCTTAGTGTACCATTGCACACGCTCTGGAGAAGACAAAGTACCCGGATTCCGATATCTACTGGAAGAAGCTTGATGATAAGTACCATTTCTCGTGCCAGTTCACTGCAGATCTATTTGCAATGAACCACACTGATTTCATCATCACCAGTACTCTCCAAGAAATCGCTGGAAGGTAAAGAGATTTGAATGTAGTAGTAAAACAAATACATAGTTTCACAGAAGTTGTTTCGTTATAAGAATGCTCTTGTTTACTCATTTTGCAGCAAGGACACTGTTGGGCAGTATGAGAGCCACACCGCCTTTACTCTTCCTGGACTGTATCGAGTTGTTCACGGGATTGATGTGTTTGATCCCAAGTTCAACATTGTCTCCCCTGGTGCTGATATGAGCATTTACTTCCCTTACACCGAGGAGAAGCGTAGATTGACTAAATTCCACCCTGAGATCGAGGAGCTCCTCTACAGCGATGTGGAGAATCAAGAGCATCTGTAAGCTTCTGATGACTCTTTCGTGTTCATCTTTAACGTTTTGATGGTAGATCTAACCTCTCTGCTTTTTCGTTTGAAACAGATGTGTGCTCAAGGACAAGAAGAAGCCAATCCTCTTCACGATGGCTAGGCTTGACCGTGTCAAGAACTTGACAGGTCTTGTTGAGTGGTACGGAAAGAACACACGCCTGCGTGAATTGGCTAACTTGGTGGTTGTGGGAGGAGACAGGAGGAAAGAATCAAAGGACAACGAAGAGAAAGCCGAGATGAAGAAAATGTATGATCTCATTGAGAAATACAAGCTGAACGGTCAGTTCAGGTGGATCTCATCTCAGATGAACCGGATTAGGAACGGTGAGCTCTACCGTTACATCTGTGACACCAAGGGTGCGTTTGTGCAACCTGCACTGTATGAAGCCTTTGGGTTAACTGTTGTGGAGGCAATGACCTGTGGGTTACCGACTTTCGCTACTTGCAAAGGTGGTCCTGCTGAGATAATTGTGCATGGTAAATCGGGTTTCCATATTGACCCGTACCACGGTGATCAGGCAGCTGATACTCTTGCTGATTTCTTCGCAAAGTGTAAGGAGGATCCTTCTCATTGGGACAAAATCTCAAAGGGAGGGCTTCAGAGGATTGAGGAGAAGTAAATATAAAAAAATCTCATTGCTCTCTGTTCTTCTACTAGTTTAGTAGATTCTCAAGTTTAGCTGATTTCTCTTTTGTGAGTTTTGCAGATACACTTGGCAGATATACTCACAGAGGCTCCTGACATTGACCGGTGTGTATGGCTTCTGGAAGCATGTTTCTAACCTTGACCGCCTTGAGAGCCGCCGTTACCTTGAGATGTTCTATGCATTGAAGTATCGCCCATTGGTAATAATCCTTTGAACTTTTCTAAACGTTTTTGGTATTGAAAGTTTGAAACTTTGGCGCGTCTCTAATGCGGTATCTTTGCTGTCTTCTTTGATGGGTTTATAGGCTCAGGCTGTTCCTCTTGCTCAGGAGGATTGAAGAAGAGAGAGGAGAGTGGTGGAAACAGTAAAGAGTTTGAAGAATAAAGAAAGATCTCGTTTTGATTCTTATCATCATTTGTGGATTTAAGAGCACTTTTGTGTTCCTCTGCTTCTTTGTTATTTCAATCCTTTTTGTCTTTTTGTTTTTTCCTTTGCCTTTGTTGGCATTTGCTTTGAATTTATGGATATTGAGATCTCAGTAATTGCAGTAAAATTTCTTGATTTGAATTTTTGACTTGTTACTCAAGTCACCTCCCTCTCTTATCATGTTTCTCTTCTCTCTGTTTTTCCTCTGCGTGAACAGAGACTACACACTCTTTCTTTCTTTGTTTATGTTTGAACGTCAAAGAAAAGCTTACCTTTCTCTTTCTCTTCACTCTGTTTTTTTCAATGTTTCTTCGACAGAATTTTTACTCTCTTTCTTTCTTCACTTATGTTTGAAGCTTTCCTTTCTCTCTTGACTACCTCTGGTTGTTTGTCTCGTCACTGTCTGATTCTGTTCTTCTCGTAAACACACTCTATGTTCTCTTTGTGATTATACGTTAAACACACGAGAGTTGGTCTCTCTCTTCACTCTCTTGTCTTGTGTTTTGTTCTTCAAAAAGAGAAGAGAGAATATCTATGGTGGTCTACATTTTTAACTATTTTTCTTCTCAACACGCGCATACATATTTGTAGTAGTTTTATCACTAACTACTACACGTACCCCTTGTTAGAATATGAAGTTTTAGGTTTGCGAGAATGAAGAATATGAGGAAGAGATGAGATGAGTTGTAGAGACCAAAGAGGTTGTAGAGACCAAAGAGATTGTAGAAAGAGAATTCATGTACACTTCTTCTTTTCAGTTACATTTGATGGTTCACAAGTAAAATAAACTAACAGAATAAAATACAATAAAGAACAATGTAATTAAGGAGGAAAAAAGACTATTCCTAACATTAATCTGACACTATACAGTCTTTAAGATAAATGTAACTCTTTTCAATATCTACACAGTTACACAACCTTCAAGGCGATAATGAACTTGGTCGAACCTGATTAGACAGACTTCTCAAACTTCAATTTTCTCAGACTGGAGAACCATAAAGAACTTGATCGAACTTGATCAATTCTCAATACTCCCCTCAAGTGTGGATTTTGGAGGTCAAACTTGGAACCATGAAAATATACCTCATTTAAAGCTAAGTGTGGAAAACTCCATGGGAGAGAGAAATATACTAATAGTATAGACTCTATGACATGGGGACTTTGGCCGAGATGGATCTATATGTCATAGACTGAACTTGATGAACTCATAGACCTTGGATCATAGTCGGCTTGTGTAGCAAGGTAGAATCCCTCCTTGCTCCACCATTTCCTTGAGTCCAAGTTGCTTGAAGCGTTCCAATAGCTTGTCCTCAATCTCTCCCTCTCTCATGACCATGCTGCCATCTTTAAGGGGATTTTTGTAACATCACTGTCTCGCAATCTTTACCAGAAGTTCGGGGTGATTAGGATTATAGTCAAAAAGGCATAATCCAGATTGTTATTGTAGACTTAACATAATTTCTGAACAATTTGGTCGAATCCAGACATAGTTAGCTGGAGAAGTTTCCCAAATTGTTATGCTAAGTAAAGAAAAAGCGGAAACTATTAAGGGAAATTTTTGCTCGTGAAAAAGGGTGGTTACTAGGGCAGTTACTTATGATTTTCGACCATAAGAAGAAGAATATATATTTTCTAAGGCATTCACGTTCGACAATGAAAAAATACTAAGGAAAATAGAGAGAAGGATGATGATATTGGATCGATAAAGAAATTTTGAAGGGAATGACAATAGTTATTCTCGGCCATGGACATTTTAGACGAGAGAACTGTGGTTCGAAACGAAGAACTGAGAAGAATGCACGCTCCGGAGGAGAGAAACCATGTCCATATGAAGATTCGTCAAAGGAGATAAGGGAATCCGATGCAAAGAACATTTGACAACGAAGGATTATTGATGGCTCAGGTTTTCACCCAAGAAATCACTGCAAGCGTACATTTAGTA
>OVAN01009821.1:2759-13947 GCA_900406275.1 Anastatica hierochuntica | reverse complement strand
AGACTTTGTTGTCTTGGAGCTGGAAGAAGAACCCAATGATCCTATTATCCTTGGTAGACCGTTCTTATCTACTTCTAGAGCCATGATTGATGTGCAGAACGGTCAAATAGACCTCCGACTTGGGAAGTTTACTATGAAGTTGAACATCGAGAAATCCATGAAGAATCCTACCATTGATGGGCACACGTTTTGGGTTGATACACTTGCTGATGTGATCGAAGACTCCGCTGAAGAGCTCTACACTGAGGATCCATTACAGGTAGCCTTAACTCAAATTGAAAATGAATATGGGTTTTTGGATGCAGGTACTTCTGAGGTTGCTGAATTGTTGGATTAAGCACCTGCTGTTGAGAAGCATGTCGCGTTTATCAAGCTCAAAAAGCCATCACATGCGACTTCTCAAGCATTGGTGGCGAACTCAAGTGCTGATTTGAGCGAGCTGAAAGCTCCAAAAGTCGAGCTCAAGCCACTACCTGCAGGACTAAGGTATGTTTTCTTAGGTCCTAACTCTACATATCCTATAATTGTCAATGCTAATCTAAACAATGCTGAGACTTCCTTGCTTCTTTCGAAGTTAAGGAAGTATAGAAAAGCGTTGGAATATTCTTTGGATGATATTAAAGGTATTTCTCCATATCTCTGCATGCATAGGATCCACTTGGAGGATGAATCCAAGACTTCCATCGAACAGCAAAGGAGACTCACCCCTAAGCTGATGGAAGTTGTCAAGAAGGAGATTCTAAAACTTTTGAGTGCAGGTGTCATCTATCCTATTTATGACAGCAAGTGGGTGATTCTGGTACACGTTGTACCAAAGGAAGGTGGAATTATTGCCATCACCAATGAGAAGAACGAGCTCATACCCACCAGGACCATCACAGGACACAGGATATACATTGACTACAGAAAGCTGAATTTGGCTACGAGAAAGGATCACATTCCACTTCCTTTTATTGATCAAATGCTGGAAAGACTTGCTAATCATCCTTATTATTTCTTTCTTGATGGCTATTCAGGTATCTTTCAGATTCTCATCCATCCGGCGGACCAGGAAAAGACTACATTCACATGTCCATATGGGACATATGCTAACCGGAGAATGTCATTTGGATTATGCAATGCACCTACGACTTTCCAGCGATTCATGATGTCTATCTTCACTGATTTGATCGAAGATATTGTGGAAGTCTTCATGGATGACTTTTCTTTTCATGGTTTTTCGTTTTCTAACTGCTTGTCTAACCTTTGCAGGGTTTTAAAACGATGTGAAGAGAAACATTTGGTTTTGAATTGGGAGAAATGTCATTTTATGGTGCGGGATGGAATTATGCTTGGCCATCAAATCTCTGAGAGAGGTATTGAAGTTGATAAGGACAAGGTGGAGGTGATGACGAGCCTGAAGCCTCCTGCTGTGTGAGTGTCTGATTTCTCGGTGTTGGGTGTTTAGGTGGTTTAGATGGATATGTTGCATTTCTTCATGTTATATGGGTGATTTAGAGTTTAAAAACGTTATTGATATGCTAATTTAAACCAGATTTTCGTCATGAAAAAAAAACGAAAATCATTTTAAATTTTTGTATATCTGGTTTAGAAATTAGCATTAGCATATTTTTATATATCTTACAAAACATCTTCTTAGCCCTAACTCGCTGTGTGATCTGATATTTCTTCGTGCTACCTTTGGTCTCTTTGGATTTGATCTCGAACCACTACAACGTACATCTGTGCGCTTGCAGTGTTATCTCGGGCGAAAACCTGAGCTATCAAGACTCCATTGTTGTTCCCCCAATGAGACCACCAATGAGCTTGTACCAATAAGGTGTGGCGCCATTTTCATAGGCTAATTGAGGGTCTTACACTTGCGACAAAGGAGAACCAGAACAAGGAAGACCCTTCACTTCTTCGAATTCTATTGCAAAGAAACACAATAGAAAACTCCCAAAGACAAACCACAATTCATTATTTCTTCTCGTGCATAGCTGCCTACAGAGCATTTGATGCACAAGTTGGCCAAAAATCGAGCATTCACGGACTGGGAGGCGGAACAAAGCACCAAGAGGAGAAGAAAGCAAGACATCAAGCTCTGGCATCCCATCGGGTAGGCGCAGCAAATCTAGTAGGTACTGTAGTTTTGAGTAATCGTTGATGCACACACCAGTTGGGTAGCAATTTAGTGCAAAAAGTCGCATCGGAAACGCATCTGACACACAAGAACACATAAACTTAGAAACATTCAAATCTAAAATCTGACAAACAACGCAAAAACCAGACGAAACCATACATATTAACAGAATTGGTGAACTTTAACAAACAAACCGAAGCCATATACTTATCTATGACAGACGAAACCATACATATTAATAGAAAATGGTGAACTTTAACAAACAAACCGAAGCCATATACCTATCTATGACATTAATCAATCCAGTAAACTTAGTCGACATCAATCTAGTAACGATGAAAAACACTACGGACACAGAAACAGTTAGATTGACTTCACCCCATTGTCGAGAACATAATCATCTAGTGAAGAAACAGGCCACATCTTACACTAAACACAACTTTCTCCCTCCTAGGCATACCTAACAAAGTTCACACATATACAATAAACCTCACCTCTTAACCTATACTAAAACCTACTAAACCCAACCCCTCTGCACATAACAACAACTCCCCCAAACCCAATAGAAGGTTAGTCCCTATTCGCTCCAAAACTATATATTACGTATATATCAATTAAGTTAATTAAACTAAATGATTTGTATTTACAATTTTATTGATTTGTAAATTTGACCGGTAGATACAAAATCTGTTTTTATATTTTATTATGAAAATTAATATTCGGATATAATAAAAAAATATCTTATTACTTTATATTATATTCCTAATATATAATTAAAACTGATTTTAGCATGTGTAGTATTTTTGTTTTATATGAAATTAATGACTTAATGCCATATCATAAGAACTAAATTATTGTACATAAATCTAATTATTTTTCCATCAATAAATTTAAAAATAAACAATAAAATATAATTAAACCTGAACAAATTTTATGATTAAATTTTTTTATTTAATTATTGATTATATCTATGAAAGATGAGTTTGTTTATTGTAGAAACCACAAATGGATTAAAAACTAAATATTTTGTGGTTATTTGGATATTTGAATGTTTTTTTATTTGATTAGGTTAAAACTAAAAAGAATCTAGATCAGATCCGACCTATGTATTCATATGTATCTTTTTCTTGCAATTCACCTTCATTAAATATTTTCCATTTGTTTGTTAGAGTGAAAAATCATATAAGTTCTAATAAACTAAGATTATTCTAAAATTTATGTTTCTCGAATAATAGCATCAAGATATAAATATTTTGTGAAAGTAGTTATTGATAAAATTTGGTAATTAAGATTTAAGAGATTTAAAATGAAATGTGAGGTTTTTTTAAAAACATCTTTTTACTTTAATAATAAACTAAATACAGTAACTAATATTTTTTTGATAATGTAACTAAGTTTATTAATTGAATCCTATTGTTATGGGAATTTTTTGAATTAATAATATAATAATATTTTATTTATATTACTACTTAAATAAGAAAAAAAATTTGAATTGATCACTATCTTTAAGAAATGAAAAATATCAAGAATGAAAAAAATTTAGAGATAATTGAAGTTATATATAAAGTAGTCTTCGTATCATTTAAATATTTTTTCAACTACCTACTAGAGTTTTGACCCGCGCAACCGCGCAGATTTTTTAAAATAATTTTCTATATTATTAATCATGTTTAGATTTTTTGAGTATCGGGTTTATAATTTTTCGGTTATTTCGAGTTTTTGATTCGGGTTCAGGTTCAAAAGTTTTAGAATTTTCAGTTATTTCGAATTCTGGCTTCGGTTTAGATTTGAGATTTTAGAACTTTCAGATTTCCTCAGATACTCGTATGGGTTCAGTTCGGATAATATTCAATTCAAAATACCGTAAAACAAAACCCATTATAATATTTCAAAAAACATCATATGACTAAACTTAAATTTTTATAGTCTATATAAATTATTGAAAAAGTTTTATATATTTTTCTAAATTTTATCACTTTATAATTTTTTTTATTTTTGTAACAAATTTTATTTAGAAAATAACAATATTGTAATATTTATCTTATTAAAAGGGAAGACATAGACCTTTTCATGTGTGATTTTTCAAAATGAATATATTTTAGAAATTTTATTAAATATATTTAATAAATTAAAATAACTCTAATTATTCATTTACATATTTCAACAAACATATTAGAATATTCTAATAATTTTTTCACTTAAGCACTATCAAAATTGTAAACCAACACAATTTAAAATTATCAATTTTCATCTAATTTAAATATAGTTTATTTTCAAATTTAAAATTAGTCCGTAACTTTTAAAATAATTATATTACAATATGATTTTTTATTTAAAATTTGTTATAAAGATTTAAAAAAAGTTATAAAGTGATAAAATGTAGAAATATCTATAAAAATTTATAAATAATTTATATAAACTATAAGAATTTAAGTTTAGTCATCTAATTGTTTTAAATATTCTAACGGGTTTTATTCCACGATCTTTCGGGTATTGGATATTATCCGAATGGAACCCATACGAGTATCCGAGAAAATGTGAAAGTTCAAAAATCTCAAATCTAAACCCAAACCTAAAATTTGATATAACTGAAAATTCTAAAAGTTTTGAACTTGAACTCGAATCTGGAACTCGAAATAACCGAAAATTATAAATCCGATACTCGAAAAATCTTAAAATGATTAATAATATATAAAACTGTTAAAAAACCGGTGTGGTTGCGCAGGTCAAAACTCTAGTAATTATTTTAAAAGTTATGGATTTATTTTAAATTTCAAAACAAACTATATTTAAATTTGCTAAAGATTGATGATTTTAAATTTTGTTTGTTTACAATTTTGATAGTGATTAAGTGAAAAAATATTTGAATATTCTAATATATTTGTTGAAATATGTAAATGAGCAATTAGAGTTATTTTAATTTATTAAATACATTTAATAAAATTTCTAAAATATGTTTATTTTGAAAAATCACACATGAAAAAGTTTATGTCTTCCCTTTTAATAAGATAGATATATCTTCAAAAACTCAATATTTTGAATAATGAACAAATTATAAAATCGAAATAGATGAACAACACATTTAGTGATACCTTAATGAGATTTTGTAGGGTTTGAAAATTATTGATCTTATGTTTTTGTTTCATGAACATGGAAAATTTACATAACAAAAGTATGATGATTTTAATAAAGAATAGAAATTATCTCTTGCCTTTCATTGATAAACGATCTTGTGTTTCACAACCATTAAAATAATTTTCAAGCTTTGAGGATCTTCTCTAGCTAGTCTTGGTTTATAGGAAAAAAGCGAAGACCTACAAACAAAGAAAATAACCAAATAATCAGTGAAAGAGAAGATATAATCTATCATCACAACTATAAAATAATCTAAGCAAATAAACCAAAAAATTAATAATGAATCATTGAGATCACATGGTTATATATAATGAAGAGTGGATGCTCGTTATGACTACTTTTTTGTTTAACTTCTTATCAAAGTGTTTTTTTTGTCGGCTAACCGGGTTACAACGGGCCAGTCCGGTGGCCCTACCCTAGTAGGAGGAATTTTACCCTTCACATACGAGAGGTCCGAATCACAACGGACCGATCCGGTACGCGCACTTCTTATCAAAGTGTTAAATATTAATTTTTTTTTAATTATATAAATCTTGTTGAAAGTTGTTACAAAACCAAATCCTAAAATATTTATCATTAATATCTATAAGATTATGAATTTTAATTATCATTATATGTATTTCAAGTTTTTATAATGAGCAAAATTGTAGGAATTTTTTTTCTAGGATATTCTAGATTTATGAAATCAAAAATCTTTATGAAAGAAATTCTCATTTAGTGTGGAAAATTAATTTTTTTATCAAAAATATTACATAATTAATAAATACTATTATTAATAATGAAAATCACCATATATAAGTATATTTTTCTATAACTTCTAATTTAGTATTTGAAATTTATAATTATAAAACATTTAAACCTAGAATAACAAATATTTAAAATAAATATTAAGAAAACTATTATATATATTTGAATCTTAATTAATTAGAGAAACAGATTGTTTATATTTTTAAAAATTGAAGATCACTGACAAAAAATGAAAGTCTAAAGAATTGTCGTTTTTAATTTTTATATGAAAAATTACTTTTTTAATAAACTTTAAATATAAATAGTTATAATATAAAAATAAAACATAGTTTGACATAAAAAAACATAGTTTTTACAGAAATATGGATGGTCATAGGAACATCTATAATAATGTTCTATATAAATATGTTACATAAAATATTATATGTTATATACAGTGATATATATATATATATATATATGTATATAACTATGAAAATATATTTATTCAGTTGAATCAAAATAAATCATTAATTATATCATGATGTTAAATTTTTAATAATTTTATATTTATCTTTATAAAACAAAACTATGAAAATATTGAGTATATTATCTTTTTTTATGATATGTTATATTTTTAACTGTTTCAATGTATAAGTTTTTATGTAAAATTCTATGATATATATGCTTTTAATAAATGATTGGAGAATATAATAGATTACTATCAGTGTCGTGTTATCAAATGATATATATTGATGGCATTGTAGGTAATTAATCGTATAGTAAACCTACTATTTTATTTGGTCGCCATGCGCGGGATGATAAATTTATAAATAATTGTAAAAATATGTTTATTGAATCATAGTAATGATAGTACTCTATATATATTGGATGATGTATATATTTATAATTAATTAAGTAAAAAGAAAGTAGTGTAAATTTATTTAATAAATGTTTTTCAATTAAATTTTTATTATTTTATAATTTTACACGATTATGAATAACTATCTATTTTCATAGTCAATATAAGATTTTACATTCACATTCTTTTGATTGGTGTAAAAATTTTTTGAAATTTTTATGATATTTATCCATGTTCATCAAATTAAATTATTTATAATATCTATTTTATTTGACCTAATTTTTCGGTTCAATTGTATTTTCTAATTAAAAAAATTAATTTAGGCATATACTAAGTCAAATTTTCTCTTTCAAATAAATTAAATTATTTATAATATATATGGAACATTTAAATATTTAAATATTAAATAAATACTTATACTTTAAAATCATGAAATGTCTTTAATCAGAAGTTGATATTATTTAGATGGCCATTATAATTAAAACTTAGAACTTACTTGTTGCTTTCGATGATGGAATCTTCCTCCTCTCTGTTAAAATCCCACGCTTAATATCAGATTTAAGGCAATTTGTCCATCTAAATCTACAGTTTTTACCACATCTTTTGAGACCTAAAATGTTATAATGGTCAAAAACAATCATTATTTTTTTTTAAAAAATAAATTATTAATAAAAGCATTATAATGCACATAAAAGATGATTGAATATTTTCCAAATTGGTCAAACTAAATGATACTAATGAAAAAAGATGTACCAGTTTATCCGAAAGGGGTCGCCGTTCTCTTCACCGTGACTTTAAACGTAGACGATAAGTTTTCGATCTTCTTCTTGAGTCCAAGCTCCTTTCTTCAACCCTTCTCTTCTGCTACAAAGAATCGTTAGAGATTTAATGTTTTTAAATTAAAGAACACTTAGAGAGAAACCTTGAGGTTTTCATAGATTGAGTTAAAAGACGCCATGAGAATCAAAGACAAAAAAGCAAAAAAAAACTACTTGATTTGTTTGAAACGATGATAGAACTATGACAACTAATGATGCCTTATATAGTATTAAAAATAATAATATTATGTATTATGATTCTAAAAAAATATGCGGATATATATAGAGTTTATTTGTATGTTATGCGAATAAAATCGAATCAAATTGTAACTAACATATCTTGTGATTTGAAAATGGTTATGAGCTTTATAAACAACAAAATCTAAACAATATCTTTTCACATATAACATTCCAACAAATGCAATTTGTTAGTTATAGAACAACCAAATAAAATTTTACTTAAATTTTAAATAGTAGATAATTTTAAGTTGCAATATTTAATAGGAAATGTTAATAATGGGATGACATAAAATTTAAACATATCATGCTACTCATAAATTTTATTTTATAATATACTCTATATAAACACGAAATATTTGCATACATTTTTCCAATTTGCATATTTTCTTTATTTTATTCATTTTTGTATTTGCATATTTCGTGACATTTGCATATTATTTTAAAATGCACACTATATTCATTTTTCCGTGTCGTTTGCATATTCTCGTGTCATTTGCATTTTCATTTGCATATTTCGTGTCATTTTCGTCATTTTTATATTTTTTATATTTGCATACTTGCATAATATACTCTATATTTCATGTCATTTTATTCATTTGCATATTTAAAAAAACTATTTGCATACACGAAACCAAAATAATATTTGCATATTATTTATTTTCAGTTAAATGAATAATTAATAAAATTTTAGAAATGCGAAAATATCATTTATGCATAAAAAAATGATGTGTTAAAATTTTTCTACTTAAAATGAATTTTGGTTTATACTTAAATATTTATTTATGTCGACATATTTTATATCAAACTATGAAATGTTAATAAAATAATATATCTTATCTATTAAAACAGAGTCATTCTTTTTATGTACTTAAAAAAGTTATCATTTAAATTTGGACATATTTACAATCATTATAAATAATTATACCAATCATTACTATTTAATTAATAATACAATATAAATATTGCTAACCCATGTTGTATCATCTACTCTCATGTACAATTAAATTATATAGAGTTATTATTATTATTAAGTTTATACATTATACATGTATCATTATTTATATAGTTAACATGTTAGCATACATATATTGATAAATATACAATTGTTCAATATAAGACTATAGATTTAATCATATATTATTGATTTTATAATAAATCGGTTTTGATCTATCTATACTATAGTATTTATGAAATTATATTATTTTAGTACAAATTTACAAGTGTAAGTTAGGATAGACGTTCGTGATGTTGTTCATGTTCGAATCCCGAATTTCAACCCCTGTAGGATCCATTCTGGTTTTTTAAAAGTTCGGTTCAAGTTTTTCATGTCGGGTCAAACTTTATAAAACTATTAAAACCCAGATAGATCTGATACTTTTTTCGAATTCGGCTATTTTCGTGTTTTTCAGATTCAGATTCCGTTTTTCTTCAGATTTTTCCAATTTTTCGAATATTTCGGGTTTTAATCGAATATTTTCGGGGTTTTTTTTTTATTTTTCGGTTGTTTCAAGATTTTTGGGTTTGACTATTTTTGGGTTTTTCGGATTCGGTTTCGGTTTTTCTTTTGATTTCTCCAATTTTTCAGAAATTCCGGGTTTTAATCGAATATTTTCGGGTTTTTTCTAACTTTTCGATTGTTTCAGGATTTTTGTCTGGGATTTTTGGATTAACAAAGGAAAGTATATGATATTAGGGTATAAGTGTAAGGATGTATGTATATGAGTGTGCAAAACTTTGGGGCAACCATATACTATTTCGAGTTTCGGGTTTGGTTCGAGCAAAATACAAAACTCGAAAATATTTGAACATGTTCGGATTTTTCACATGTTTTTCTTATTCGATTCAGAGTAAAGATTTTGTTGCTAAAAAATGTAAAGAGCTAATCTCATTCTTATAAACATTTTTCAAATAACAATTTTTTTAAAAAGAAATAGTATCCACAAAATATTATTAATTCGCATAAACAAAAATATTTTATGATAAAACTTAAAAATATTAAAGAAATAAAATTATGTTTGTTAAACACATAATATTTCAATTAACTAAGTTAGTTTTATCACATATAAACATTTTTCAAATAAAAAATTTGAAAATAATAACAATATGTAAAAGTTGTATATAAAATAATATATAATTAAACATATGTATAACAAAAAAATATATTCGTGCACAGCGCGAAATCAACTCTAGTTCTTGTTATAAAGGTTGATATTAAAAAAGTAACATAAAATTTCAATCCTATATATGTAAAAAAAAAAAGGAAAATAAATAAATTAAATGTGAAATATGGGACTATAGACAATAAATATATAGTGGAATCAAAATAATAATTACTAATGACATTACATGTAATTACTCTAGTAAAATAAGTCCATCTATAAACTATTGTTGAGATTAAAATCTAGAATCGCCACATCAGCATGAAAAACCTGTAAATCACACGTAAACAAAAGATTAGTTTTTAAAAATGCTTCTCTATCAATATGTAGGGGATAAGGAATTGATAGGAATTTAAATAACATGAGCTAGAAACATAAGTGTATTCGATATATATGTACAGATTACAGAGACCATCTTTAATAAAGTAGTAATACACATTCATTCTCTATATGATATCAAAGTGACCATAAATCTAAGTCTACCTTCTCCTTTTTTTTGTTTTCTAAGTCTCGAAATCTTCGAAATCATACACACCAAACATGTCTCCTTCTGACAATCTCATCACAAAGACCATCGACATCAATTCAAACTCTCAAATATTGCTAAACATCAACATGTCCAATGTCGCTAAGCTTATTGTCATCAACTACTTAATGTGGAGTCTTCAGGTTAGTGCGTTTTTTGATGGCTACGTCTTGTGGGTCATTTCGATGGATCCATGGCGGTTCTTTCTCCAATCGTCTCTGCAAATGGACAAACCTCTCTCAATTCAGACTTTACAATTTGGCAAAGATAAGATAAATTAATTTTCAGTGCTCTTCAAGGAGTCATATCTGTTTTTTACAGCCTATTGTCTCTCGTGTTGTAACCTCTGCTCAAGTATATAGAGAATGAATGTGTTTTTATTAGAGTTGTTCTTTGTGTGTGTGTGCGCATGCGTGCGTGCGTGCGTGCGTGTGGGTGTGGGTGTGTGTGAGTGCGTGTGTGCGTGCGTGTGTGCGTGCGCGCGTGTGTGTGTTGTGTGTGTGTGTGTGTATGTCTGTGTGTGTGTGTATGTGTGTGTGTGTGTGTGTTTGTGTGTGTGTGTCTGTGTGTGTGTGTGTGTGTGTGTGTGTGTGTGTGTGT